>VMOF01000220.1:64284873-64354873 GCA_011764245.1 Trialeurodes vaporariorum
AAAACGACATAATGTGTCCGCGACATTCACCATGCATCAATGTTTTTGTTACTAATTTGTAGTGTTTTAGATTAATTCTACGCCTACAATTTCACTTTATCATTGTTATCTTATGTATTTTGAGACGCTCATTTCAGAAGTGCTATCAGTTTTCATTAAACTGGCCTAGATTTTACGTAAATTCAAAATTACGTCTTCATAGCAAAAAATTCGAAATTCTGGAAAAAGTATGAGTTTTGAGTAAAAACTAAGACCGAATTTGAAATCAGCGGGTCAAAACACTTGGGAAATTTTGCGGATGAGAAAGAGGTATCTTATGATAAAAAAAAAAAAAAAAAAAAAAAAAAAAAAAAAACCTGGTTTTACGTTCATAACAGCCGGACACACTATGTCGTTGAGGCTTAAAAATCCTCTTTGAGACTTATCACGAAAGAAAAACCCCTTTGTTTTTTAAGCATCTCAGGATTGCAAATTCTTGCTAGAATATCTCTTGAAGCTGCCTTGAGAAATCTCAAGGCTTCTTATAGTACAAACAGCGGCGTAGGTTTTGGCAACGTTGTAATGTGGCCATTTAAATCCATTAAAAAAGATCGAACTATTGGGTATTCGGTGATCACCTTCGCATTCGATATTTTACATGGGTTTTAATGGACGAATTACAACGTTGCCAAATTGCACGCTACTCCACTGAACTCAAGGTGTGTTTCTGAATTGCAAGTTAAATCTAGAGGACAGATGGTTCAAGTCTAAACCAAGCCAAGGAGATCCAGCGGCGGCTCTCGTGCAATGTGGCAACAATGTAATTTCTCCATTTAAACCTATGTAAAACAATCGATCTTCAGGAGGTGCAATTGCACCTCCAAGATATCGATACTTATGAATAGGTTTAAATGACAAATGATCATGATTGCCAAATTGCACAAGCCGCCACTGAGGAGATCTCAATAAAAGTTGCAGAATTGTACCATGTGTTTACCACAACTATCTATATTGAATGTTCAATACATTTTGCCTAACCCAATCTAACCTAAACTCATGGGAATGTTGTACGAAATAGCTGCCTATCGCTACATATTAGGAAATAAAATATGGGGAGATTCTCGCTGATGCAAAGCATGAGGTACATATTAGTGGTCCTATGAGTGTGTTTGCACCGAAATAAATGCTTCAAAATACTTTTAAACATTTGACAGAAGTTCGTAAACTTTAATCCCTTTGTGCCTTTTAAAAACATGGCGCTCTAACGGTCGTCTTATGAAGTAAGCCGATAGAACACATCTCCTAAACAGCCAGATTCTTGGATCTATGTTTGAAATTCAGCTCAAATCGAGATAATACAAGAAGTCTTACAAACGGTTTGATTTTCTCTACATAAGGTTGCAGCATAAATCGCCAATGTCTATTTTGTTAAAAGAACACCATTATGTGGTTGATTTAACAACTATTTTTGTGAACTCAGCAAATAAATTGTTAACTTAACAGAAAACCCTGGTTGATTTAGCAACTTTCAATTTTTGTTAAATCAGCAAATTTTGAATTGTTGCTTTAACAATTGATTTTTTTTTTAGTGTAGAATCTTATGGAGAGAATGAAAGTATGACATGCATATTGTTTTATATGAAGAAATTGTGCCTAGATCAGCTATGCTGGCCAAAAATCCGTTCCTTTAACAAAAAATATGTTTAGGTTTGAAAGGGTTAGGACCCATATGCTTGTAGGAAAGCCCGTCTTCTTTCGACTTGAAAAATCGGCTCCAGCAGGCCGATCATTTACTTTATCGTTAAACCGATTGTTAAAACTGTCTACGAGTGATGCTATTGGTCGAAAATTGCAAAACTTGGCTGTTGCTATGGTAACCATCGTTAAGAGTCTCGTTTTATAAAGGCTATTCATAAGTAACCTTTAAAAAACGGACACTATAAGGATGGTTACCATATAGCAACGGTTAAGTTTTACAATATTCGACCAATAGAATCACTCATACACAGTCTTAATGATCGGTTTAACGATGAAGTAAATGATCGGCCCGCAGAAGTCTCCGACGTTAAATCTGAAACACCCTGTAGAGCTCGTGTGATGATAACCTAAAAAATTCAGTTGTAAAATATGAAATCGGTGCATATTTGAAGTGCCGCAGAAGAAGCAGCATCATGCGGCAACGTCTTAACAAATCCAGGCCGAGTCGTATATACGGTCTCTCTACTCTATCGCGCCTCACACTCACTTCTGCCGCAACCCGCAACGCCACCGCGCCTTGTCATAATCCCATACCATCAGCAGACAGAGAAAGCGAGGCAAGAGAACTCCACGTGAACTTGTGCTCGATTTGAATTTGTTTGAAAACGCGCTTTCAAATTATGCAACATTAGGAAGACAAATTTTCGGTCGGGGCTTGTATACTTACATTCGGGGGGTGTGACGACTGACGATGAAAAACCGTTGTTAAGTGAGTATCTACTTTGTTGAGTCAGTTGAGTGAAAAGAGGAGATTCATCGCGCAGAAACTCTGCTTTATAGTCAATTTTTTTTGCTTTCTCAAAGTTTATGGCTCGCCGAAGCTTTAAATATTCTTCATTCCTATTCCACTTGTACTTTTATAGTTGAAATAAGCCTCTAAGTCGCGTAGCAGAGGATGTTTGTTGTGTTACGCTGAGAAAAAACAGACTGTTAAATCAACAGAAAAGTCTTTTTACGCTCGTGTTTCGGAGGGGGGGGGGTGAATTTTCAGTCCCAGGGGGCTGATTCTGATGTTTGGAAGAGACGAGATGAGATAGCGGGAATCGATCATTTCTATTGATTTTAAACGGCGTCACGTCAATGGCGGATCCAGCAATCTGGAAACTGCGCACTATTCCCATTTGAATGCATGACAAACAATCGATTCTTGAAGGGGACATGGCCCCGGGACTAATCGATTGTTTGCCATGCAATCAAATGGAATGAATACACTGTTGCCAGATTGCTGGATCCGCCTATGCGTCACGTGACGGATTTGAGGTCGTCGGAGTCGTTTATTTAAAAAAAAAATGACTCCTCACTCCATCGAATGACTTGAAATCTGTCACGTGGCGCGATTTAAACCGATGGGATTGGTCGATTTCCGCTTTCTCATCTCGTTTCGTCTTAAAAGGCAGGATCAGCCCCCCGACCAGCGTTTCGAAGATGGAAAGCAGGCATTCCATCGATAATACTTAGAAACTTTTCACAAAAAAATCGAAAATTTTCATCAAATCTCCCCGTATTTTAGGCAAGAAAGTCGATTGGATCAAAATTCAACCCCCCCCCCCCCCCCCCCTCCTCCCTGGGACATCAACCTAATTTCAAAAAAAAATTGGATGGAAAAACAAAGTTCTCCCTGTAGCTTATTTCATGCAGTTTAAGAATTTGTAATTTTTTGGAATTATCTTAAATTACATATTTATAAAATACAAACAAAATTAAAAAAAAAAAAAATAATAAAAGAAACTCGTGTTACAATTTTGTGAATGGAATATTTTAACATAGTACTGTTTTGGAAATTTAGTCGCCACGCATTTAAAAATCAAACATTTAAAAAAATGTAGCTTATTTCATGCAGTTTAAGAATTTGTAATTTTTTGGAATTATCTTACATATTTATAAAATACAAAAAAAAAAAAATTAAAAAAAAAAAAAAAATCAAAGAAACTTGTGTTACAATTTTGTGAGTGGAATATTTTAACATAGTACTGTTTTGGAAATTTAGTCGCCAAGCATTTAAAAATCAAACATTAAAAAAAAAAAAAAAAACTTTGGTTAGTTCCTCAGATCATCACAGATCAATGACGATTAGGCTAACGTGTGGAATGTAACTGCGTTTCAAAGACATACGCTCCAATTAACGGTTTTTGTAAAGGCTATGATTGACAAATCAGACGCGGTTTCAAGGAGCGGGAAATTCAAGTTAACCAACCAGGATCCGTTGGTACCGCTAGAACCGTCTATCTTAATTAATTCACATCCTCAAAATTCTTGTCCATTGAAGCAACACCCCAACTCAGTCTTTCCAGGTCTCTGAACCCATAGACAGGATCTACGTTCTCACCCTCCTTGGATCGTAGAGACCGAGGATCAGACTTCATTGCATAAAGTGAAAACATGCCCTTGGTGACGTATTGCGACGGCCGAGTGATTAAACAATCAATTTCATCAGCTCAACTAAAATCATTTTCATTAATTATGAGCAAATTGACAGTAAGAGAAGGGATGATGTCCAATTGGGCGCACCTCGATGCAGATTCAATGAGTCGATGAAATTCAAAATATTTCACGAATCTCCGAGGAATTGAAGGAATCATGGATGTAATTTGCATTCGCCTCAAAAGGATCGTCTACGCCTCATCTACTTAGTGAGTTTTTGCATTGAAAACGATCGATTGTTAATTCACAATCCTTATTCACTGGTTTTATCCATCGGCGGCTCGTGAAATGCGATGTATCGATGTAAACTCCAATCAAAACCATGGAAATGTATCGATTTCTGGGGGGTGCAATTGCACCCCTGACTATCGATACTTTCCTATAGTTTTAAATGGAGTGGGCATCGATAGAAGGCACTAGACCCTTTGTGTCATGGAAATTTGGTTTGCTTGTTTAGAGCTTAATCATTTCAAACCTGAAAATACTTTTTGTTCAGCAACGGGGTTTTGGCCATCATAGCTTATCTGGGCACAATTTTCTCACATAAAACGATATGCATATAATTTTTTAATTTTCTCTATAAGATTCTATATTATTCAGATGTACATTGGAATGCACTCCAGGTATGAAAGGGTTAAACTTTCAGAGAGAATATTTTTTGTTTATTTTGACAAAAAAAATAAAATAAAGATTCTATCTCACCTCTATGCATTCAATGCATTCCTATGCATATTCAATGCATTACTATGTATTCCCGCGACCAATCCATAATAAGGTAGGACATTCTTTACCACCGTGGCTGTGAAGTAGAATTTTTTTTATCAAAAATGGTATGACAGGTTAGACAGGTATACCAACATGACCCAAAAAGGGTTAAGGTGATTCCACGCGAAACTCTTCCAGATTTCAATCGATGGATAGCGCCACTAGTCACTCTTGGGGAAAATTCATGTTTTTGGCATTTGAAATTGGAAACAAGAAAAAAGCACAAAATTCAAAAACGCCAGCACCTGCGCAATTTTTTCATGGATTTTTGAGCCCAAAACGACCAAAATTGGTTGAGAATTAAAGGCGTGAATTATGAAATTCATTCTACCGTAAGCTTAATAATGAGTGCGAGTGAGTGAGAGTGATGATATGACTTTCTACCTCACTCGGACTCATTGAGACGGGAATTTTTGTATTTCATCGTTTCCTGCTTTATTTTGGAGTATTTCAGCTTGAAACTTTCTGGGTATCTTCCTGAAGTAAGCTCGCAGGTGCTTACGTTCATAAAATTTTTACTTTTAGCGTAAATTCTTTAATTTGATCCAAAACTGTTGAATTTTTGAGCAGCGCGACGTGATGTCCACCAGTGGCGTAGCGTGCAATTTGGCAACGTTGAATTGTGTCCATTTAACCCTGTGTTAAAAGTCGAGTGCGAAGGTGTTCACCGAACACCCAATAGTTCGATCTTTTTCATGGGTTTTAATGGAAAAACCTCAACTTTGCCATATTGCACGCTACGCCACTGGTGTCCACGGCTCCAACTAATCGACTTTGGAATCTACTGAAGCTGTGATTTGTCATTCCATTAGTGACGCGGATGTTTTTTGATGTTTTGCTTGAAAATCAAATCATCAAATTGGAACAATGTAAATGACGATTTTTCGATGATTCACTGGTCTGATAAAATGACTTTTTATAGCTATTTCAAAGCATATCACAAAACGGTAGCTGTGGGATAGTTACCTCCCGCTTCATTGTATCGCAAAAGAAAGATGAATAGGTTTTCGCCGAAGCAAAGCACGGATTGAATTCTAGTATATTATAATTTCCTCGGGTCTTCGATGAAATATTGCGCTGCATCCATTTTCTAGGTCATCTAAGAGAAAAGAAAACCAAGAAAGAAAACATTGGAACTTCTTCTCATGGGATACTGAAAGAAGCTCCTTTACAAAAGCATCTCTGAAGTAGTTTCCACGTTTACACGAAAACCTCCCCCCCTCCCCCTCCCCCTCCCCCTCCCCCTCCCCCTCCCCCGTCCCCCGTCCCCCTTCGACCCGCACCCAACCCTCGACGTACGAGAGACGAGTTTGTTGTAAGTCGACGAGTCAGCCGTGGCTTTTAAGTAAAATTGCGCTGATATTGCAACGGATAAATTAAAAGGAAGGGGGTTTTGTGCTCCGTTCGGGGGGAAAGACCTTAAAAACAATCGGACCCCGGAAACAAAAGCTTTCTAACCACTCGAACAAGAATCAACAGAGTGATTTAGACCGCTCGGTTCTGGTGCGATGCGGGTGGTGCGGTGGTGAGCCAAGGGGTTGTTGAAACATAAGGTTGAGCACAGCAACAGAGTATAGGTGGGTACGGTGGGTGCGGGTCAGAGAGAGATAGAGATAGTGAGATAGTGAGGAAGTGGAAGAAAGAGAGAGAGAGAGAGAGAGAGAGAGAGAGAGAGAGAGAGAGAGAGAAAGAAAGAAAGAGAGAGAGAGAGAGGGGGGTTAAGGGCGGATTCCGTGGCGTGGAATGGACGAGTTATTAATTAAACAACTTAAGATTTGTTTAAGGGAGAGCGAGGTTGAGAATCGGATAGTTGATGCCAGAGGCCAAAATGGCGCGCAATGGCAATTGTTCCATGGGAGTTTTGGATATGAGTGATGTGTTTATTGTATGTGTAACCGCTTCTATTGATATTGGATATTTTATTAAGTAATTTCAAATATTTCTATCAGCTATAGTGTTAGGTTAGGTCAGGGAGTAGGCGGTATCCAGGTAGTTTCCCTAAAGACAGTTGACCTAGAGAGAGTCCCTATGCATATATATAAACATATATATATACTAGGAGAGTTGCGCCAAGACTCTCAAAAAGAAGAAGAATAAGAAGTGGATCGATGGAGCCCTCGAGAGTCGTTATTGAAAGAGATAATGTTCTCCACCGTAAAATGTAAGCATTGGAAAAATCAACAACAATTACCGCGGTCACTGATACAGTAAATGTGTGATAAAAGCGAGTGCGTGAAAAGTAAAAAAAACCCTCCGCCATCTGCATTTGCCTCTCGAGGCCTCCTTGACAGCCTAAATCTGAGAGCCAATCAAAAATGGATTCAGCACAAGCGCATTAACTCTCATAGTATATAGGGACTTTAAGTTGACCTTACACAGCACATTTTACAACCACAGCAATAGTAGGTATACCTCCTTTTCACCGATAGTATTTTGCTGGGAGAGTGAGCAGTACATTGGCTGACGTGATTAAGGTGATTCCATGGCAAACTCTCAAAACTTTTAATCCGATAGATGGCGTTCCGTGTCGCTGGCTCCAAAAATAGCCGTTTTTTGACGGTTTTTGGCTGTTTTCTCTGAACAGACGAATAATAGACATAAAATCGGAATGTCAGCACCTGCTTAATTTTTTGCTTGGTTTTTTGAGCCACTAACGGACCAAATTGGTTCTAAAATAAAGGCGTAACTATGCAAAGAAAAAATCATGTGCAACTAAATGTAATTTTTTGAGCCATAAACAGGCCAAATTGGTTCCAACTGTAATTTGGAGTTGTATCAGTAAATATTACAGGTTTTTGTTTCACCTGTAATCTTTACTGATACAACTCCAAATTGCACATGATTTTTTCTTTGCATAGTTACGCCTTTATTTTAGAACCAATTTGGCCCGTTTATGGCTCAAAAAATCAAGCAGGTGCTGACATTCCGATTTTTTGTCAGTTATTCGTCTGTTCAGAGAAAACAGCCGAAAACCGTAAAAAACGGCTATTTTTGGAGCCAGCGACAAGTCACGCCATCTATCGGATTAAAATTTTCGGGAGTTTGCCATAGAATCACCTTAAGAGAGATTTAGTTTGAATCGCTCACCACCAGATGACGTCATCACTGAAACCGTTTATTGCTGCGCGGCCGAGTTTGTTCATATTCCCTGCATAATGGAGTACGTACCACTGTGCGAGGTCCGGCCTCGGAAACGCATGCTTCAAATCTGATTAAGGTGGTAAATTCATTGACGCACATGAATATAATGCTCGGATGGTGATACAATAAGAGGCAATGCTTAAGGCGTGAGAGCATGGTTAGGTACGAACAAACCAGAAAAATAAAGTTTGAAGGGGTTGCAGTCGACCAAATCGCGCATATTGATAACATTTGTATATAAAGATCAGGAGCCACTGAAAAAAGTCGAATTATACAAGTTTACCCTCGGACGGTTTATTATTGTGCCGTGATTTGGATGGTTAACATATCACAATATGATTAATAACCGCATGTCTGGCGTCTGTGAAGAGAACTATACCATGAAGTCCTGTATTATTTAACCATCACGCTGAAAGTATTAACCATCAAAATTGCTGCACGATGTAGTAACCACCTACGGGTACATTTTATCCATCCTCTTTCTTTCAGTGAGGTCACGGAGTAATTAATTATCCGTGTTAAGACAAATCTATAAAATCTATAAAATCTATGAAATATGTAAAATCTATAAAAGGTATTTCCAGTGTGTGAACTATGTATAGATCTTAATCTATGCTCATAGGAAAGGATATCATTTTAATGTTCGGTGACATTTTTCACTCAAATGCTTTCGTTTCTTCGATATGTGAGAGCACCACCTAATCATAGTTATGATCACGCAAAAAATTAGGCTCTTGCAAAATTTTTCTATAAGCAAATGAATAGTTAATACTGATGTAAAAACAAGCAAAGATCACGAAAATCACACTATTATCTAAAATTTAGTAATAAACTCAGATAACTGCTGTAACGGCAAGATCGCAAAGGCCGGAGCTACGCATTTTGTAATTTTGTATAATTCAGAAAATCTTAGAGCGGGCAGTGCCTGTTTTGCTTGCTGGTACCGCTCGTCACTATGGTTGACAGAAAGATTATACAGTCCAGTGTTACAGTATGGCAGCACTATGACTAGAACGCACGAAGATAATCTGATCGTTTATCTTATTTCAACCGATGGAATCATCGTTGAATTTCAAAATACAATAAACTCTTTAAGTTAATCGACGTTAAAAGACGATAGATCTGCGAATACTTTCGTGCGGTTGAATATACTGCTTAACGGCGGACTGCACACAGTCTTTTTGTCAACAGGTGGATTCATCGGTGGATTAGAAAATTCTGCATAGAGTTCCAATGTTTCAAAAATAAATTTTAGAAACACCCTGTATAGTCATCTCGGAAGGACATGATTATGTAACTCTTCTCTCTTTCATCTTCCCTTCTTCCTCTCACTTTCATATTTCCTCCTTCTTCTCTCTTTCATTTTTCCTTCTTCTTTTCTCTCTCATCTTTTCTTCTTCTTCTCTCTCTCTCATATTTCCTTCTTCTTCTCTCTCTCATCTTTTCTTCTTCTTCTCTCTCTCATCCTCCCTTCTTCTTCTCTCTCTCATTTTTCCTTCTTCTTCTCTCTTTCATCTTTCCTTCTTCTTCTCTCTCTTATCTTTTCTTCTTCTTCTCTCTCTCATATTTCCTTCTTCTTCTCTCTCTCATCTTCCCTTCTTCTTCTCTCTCTCATCTTCCCTTCTTCTTCTCTCTCTCATCTTTCCTTCTTCTTCTCTCTTTCATTTTTCCTTCTTCTCCTCTCTTTCATCTTTCCTTCTTCTTCTCTCTCTCATCTTTCCTTCTTCTTCTCTCTCTCCCATCTTTCCTTCTTCTTCTCTCTTTCATTTTTCCTTCTTCTTCTCTCTTTCATCTTTTCTTCTTTTTCTCTCTTTCATTTTTTCTTCTTCTTCTCACTTTCATATTTCCTCCTTCTTCTCTCTTTCATCTTTCCTTCTTCTTCTCTCTTTCATCTTTCCTTCTTCTTCTCTCTTCCATTACGTCTGTTGGGCCCTAGTTGGCGATAGATCACAAACTTAAAAAAAAAAAACAAAAAACCTTTCATTGCACAGCAGAAGCCAATCGGACATTGAAAGAGTGTTCCCGCATCGACAGTCAATCAACTCGCCCATCAACAATCACACCTTTGGACATACATCTAACGTTCCACTGTGTGACGAGGGTGGGAATGGTGGAAAGGGATGGGGTGGGGGTGTGGGGTCGAAAGGAGCAGAAAAGGAGATTCCCGATGTAATGTATAATTGTAGACATTGCTTCGAGTGAACAAGGTGTAATATGAAACCACTTTGATGAAACTCTCATCAGCAAATCTTCGCGCAGTCCTCGACCCTCCTTCATCAGTTTCTCGGAACGGAGAGAGCCACCCTTAACCTAACTTCTTCTCTTTCCCTCTTACTTGCGCACTGCATTAGCCAATCCTCAACCTAAACTTCTTCTCTCTTCCTCGCACGTACTGAATACAGAATCCTGAATCCTCAGCCGTTGGGCTCTGGGCCTGGTGCTTGGTGCCTCCTTTCGCCTCTCCTTCATCGACAGCTGCTTTGATACTTAGCTGTTTAAATAAAGATTAAGTTCCTCTCGCGAGCTGTGCAAAAGCTTAAGCACTTGCTTGCTCTCTCCTCCATAGCTGCCGATTTGCGTAGATTTAATGGCATTTTGAAATTCACCGGTTTCCAAGATTCCACCGGTTGAGAAAAGATTCCAGAGTTTAGTTCAGTGTATGACCTAGCGTCTTTTATCTTTTCTCAACCGGTATAGAGTCGTCGATAACTTTGAAAACTTGCGGATGTATTGATTAATTAACGGCGTTTCCACCGATTGAGAAAAGATTACAGATCAGAGTATTTTCGTGCATAGAAGTCAAACACTGAATTGAACTGTGTATAATCTTTTCTCAATCGGTGGATTCATCGGTGAATTTAAAAATGTCATTGAATCTACGCAAATCGGCAGCTCTGCTCTCTCCTCACTCTCACTCCGCCTCAGTTTTGTAGTTGCACAAGGAGGGGCATCATAGTCCTCTATCCATATACTATGAGAGTTGAACTGTGGGGAGAGGGGGGGGGGGGTTACGTGACACCCCCGAGGTGGTTTCTGCACACGAATTAATGTGCATGAAGCTTGCAATTTCGGCTCAGATTAGACACCTTCCCCTCCCTCCCCCCTTTTCTGATTCCTCCCCCCCCACCACTCCCATCTATTCTTGTGCCCCCCCCGCCCATAACCCGACCGCGGATAGAGCGGAGCGGCGCTCATTTTAGTTCGAATCAGTAAGTTGCAGAGCTGCAATTTTTGGGTATTTTTATAATGGTATTTTTCAATGGGTCTGTTGCAAACTTTTGCTACAACAATTAAGAGTGTATAATCTGCTGTAAAATCGCCTGAAAAGTCCATTAATGGCATCAGAAAGTCATAAAATGCAATAATAAACTCACAAGAGGCGTTTAATGAAATCCAATATGGCGGAGAAATATTGAGCAATCTGTATGCACGCACCGTGAACATCCAAGGATGGCCAACTTTGACAACTTCACTGGAGGTAGAGGCTATGTGTTTATTTACGTTGTGATGGTTGGCTAACCTTGGATGTTCGTAGTGCATGCATACAAATTGCTCAATATTTATCCGCCGTCTTGGATTTCATTAAACGCCTCTTGTGAGATTATTATTGCATTTTATGACTTTCTGATGCCACCAATGGACTTTTCAGGCGATTTTACATTAGATTAATCTCTTCTAATTGTTGTAGCAAAAGTTTGCAACAGACCCATTCACTGATGATGATTTCATTGGTTTGAGAAAAGATTACACAGTTCAGCTCAGTGTATGACTTTAAGGTGATTGTTCAGCCTTTAGTGCGGATTTCTGCCACCAGAATACTACCGTTCGATCAGTGTCACGGCCGAAAGTAATTTATATGTAAGAAAACGGAGTGTCATAGCTACTAGATGATCATCTGAAGAACGTCTCTGCAAAATATCTCGTCAATAACTTCAAAATTAAGGCTGAAAGTACCAAAAAATGAACTATTGAATTTCGATGTACAAGAATCGATTTGCGATATTCCATTTGTTGGTATTTTCAGCCTTATTTTTGAAGTTATTATCGAAATATTTTGCAGAGACGTTCATCAGATGATCATCTAGTAACTGACACTCCGTTTTCTTAAATATAAATTACTTTCGGCCTTGACATTAATCGGACGGTGGCGCTCTGGTGGCAGAAATCGGCACTGAACGCTGAAGAATCAACTTAATGGTATTTTTCAATCCACTGATGATTTCATCGGTTCAAGAAAATATTACAAAGTTCAGTTCAGTGTATGACTTTGATGCACGAAAATACTCGCATCTGTAATATTTTTCTCAATCTGTGGAGGATCCAGGGTCACTTGCTCTAAAGTATTTGACCTAAACGCAGATTACCTACAGGTTTATTGTCTAAAAACAGTTGCCCTACACAATTTGATCTAAAAATTATTTTATCTAACTGTTTCTTTGCCTAAAATTTCAGCTGGCATGTACGCTTCCTTCTCATGAAATTGTTGCAATGGAGAGGAAAGCGAGTGTAAACCGTAAATAATTTTCATACCTAACATATTATGAATTGAACATTTTTCTGACGAAATCTCGTCCCTGTCAAAATTATTCATTGCTCTGTTATTAACAAAATTACTGTGTGCCCTAGTTTTGTTCCTTTTGGTTTTTTGCGTTCACTTTTTTCCAATGGCGGAATTTGTCAAATCTACAAAAGGTAAAAAAAAAATCATGTCAAGATTAGTGACGAGGACAGACTTATTGGTTAAGGGTAGTAGGATACGATTACACCCAGAGGCGCGGCGTACTGGAAACTTTGGGGGCTCCCCGCGAAACTTCAGTCGGGGGCCCCTACATTTTTACACAGTGAATGGAGGGTCTATAAAGCAACCCCCCCCCCCCCCAATCTAGAGGGGGCTCGGGATCCTCCCCTGAACTTTTTTGGAAATTGAGTGCTCTCGAGACGTTCTTTCACGCAGCAGTTTTAGCTGTAAAATTCCGTTTCTCTCCCAAGAAAGAAAAGAGCTGAATTTCTGTTTCTGACAGCCTTATAAAATCCATTTAATACCACGAAAAATGCATGGCCAATATACCACATTTAACGGAAGAACAAAGCAGTTCTTTTTACTTTAATATTACACTTATATATTTCCTAGTCCATCTTTATCTTCATTCTTCCAAATGTTATATTTTGTCAACTACACGGGTCAGATGTAATCATGGGGCCTAATTGGGGGCCCCTTGGGTCGCTCCCCCCCGCGCCGCAGGGGACCGGGGCCTCCGGTACGCAACTGATTACACCCTCTACTGTGAAAAGGCAACTTGCGGCTCTCTTACCTTCCTGAAAATGGCTTTTTGAGGCTTATTTTTGCCTTAAAGATTTTAGGTAAGAAGGTGTTTGAGGTAAAATGCGTTTTAGGTGAAAATCGTTGGGGCAACTTTCTTTAGGTGAAAAACCAGTAGGTTATCTGTTAGTTGTTAGTAGATCAAAAGTTTTAGGGCTAACGTCCGCGGACCCTGTAGAGTTGTCGATGACTTTAAAAAACTTGCGGATATTTTAATAATATAATTTAACGGCATTTTCACCGATTGAGAACATATTAAAGATCAGAGTATTTGCGTGCATTTAAGTCATACACTGAACTGAACTTTGTAATCTTTTCTCAACCGGTGTGGGAATCATCGGTGACTTGAATAATTCCACGAAGTATTGTCAAAACGGCAGCTCTGCCAGTTCCATCCAGTGGCGTCGCGTGCCATCTTGCATCAATGCGCAACTGCTCCATTGAAACTCATAAAACATATCGAATTTTCCTTGTGCATACTGTGCACCCCCTGAATTCGATCTTTTACATGAGTTTAAATGGATATAATTCATTGTTGCCAAATTGCACGCGACGCATCTGGTTCCATCGATACCGTCCCCCATGTCTCGTTCATGCTTATCTTTCGTTTTTCATAAAAGCTTTGACCTCCAAGAAATACAGCACCCGGAGGAACAAAAGTAGCTAGATCATCTAGAATTCTAGCCACTAACAAACTCACAAAAATGTATGTGTAAGTAAACTTATTTTCAAACATTTGGTCTTTCTCATCATTTTTGGGCCCAAACGGCTGACGATGGTTGTGGTGCTGTGTCAGTGTCGCGCGTCGTTGCTTGTTCCGGAAAAATATAATGCAATGTGCGCCTTCATTTTTCGGAACGCAACATTGGATACGAGAATGCAGGATAAGTCGCATTCCTCTACAGCACTCGGCTCAACGGCAGCATTTGAAGGCGACTTGCGTATTCAAATGCACCGTAACTCTACGCTACAAACCTGTTCAGAGCTATTGGTTTCCAGTATAGTGATTCAAGAAGACACATAACTGCTTTATAAAGTATGGTGAAGTTTTATTTTTTCCACTTTGATTTCAATTATGGACTTATGTACTTCATACTACTAATTTATACTAATATCGCTGGAAAAAACCTTACACCTACACTGTGGAAAAATTGTTCCATGACAGAGTTTTTATGAAAACCACATCACTTTTCATGAAAATCGAGGTGGTTCCATTGTAAATCGATGTGGTTCCCTCGCATAAATCGACGTGGTTTCCAAAAAAACCGGTGTGAATTCCATGGAAATCGGCGTGGTTTCCATAGAAAGTGATGAAGTCTCGATGGAGATCTACATTGGTCATTGACCATTTTTACCAGAGTACTTGTGACGTATAATTTATAATCTCCACTCCTTTCACAGTTAAAGAACACAACTTCAGCAAACTGTAATAAATATATGTTGTCGCCCCCAAACAAAACCGGACCCATTTTATACTTGCCTCCCTTTCATAACACGGGAAGTGTGGCACATGCTGGGTCTCTATTTGTCTCCGGTCAATGGAACAGTTGCAAGGGTCAACAATGTTGTGTTTTTTTACAAAGAAAATGATAGTACTCGATGAGTTGAGAACAATGGTGCTTTCGGGTTTTTCCTAGGTGTCCTGGTTTCGGAGATACGCACGTGTCAAGTTGTAAAAAAATAGGTGTGTAGTGTGACGTCACTACGCGGAATTCCCATTTAAAACAATGTATTTTGGGCCAAAATCTCATCTCCGGAACAATGGGACGAAATTAGAAACCAAAGGCATCTTCGTCCTCAGCTCATCAAGTACTTTCATTTTCTTTACAAAAAACAAAACATTTTAAACCCTTGCAACTGCCCCATTGGGCGCCTTGCTAATGTAGAGTCCTAGCTTTAGCGGGTCGAGGAAGTTGTCCTTCTTTCTCTCTGGTAATTTGAAAACAAATGATGGAAAAGAGGAAGCGAGAATCACGTGACTGTCTGTAATCTGTCTTTTTCTAACACACGCAGGCCCGTCACGCTAGGGGGGACGCTGGACCCATGGGTCTGCGGCCCGGCGAGCCGATTTTTTCTTTTTTTTTTATCTTCAAAATAAAGTATGTTTTCTCCCGCCGCACAGTGGAACGAGTCGATAGAAGGGGTAGAACATGAATCATATGACTAAAAATGCAAATCTGAATGTTTTTGTTGTCAAAAACAAACTATATAGGGTGATTCTGGTAGGAAATTTTATATTAAAACCAATGGAACTACTTTCAAACTTCTACGTTGCATATTATCGAAGATATACGCATTTCAAGTCGTCAAGCCATGTCCGGCTTCTCCCATTGACTTGTTCCACTGTGCGCCGATCAGCCGAGGTAACATGCTTCTCATAGAAAGGTGCCGTATTGACAATATAATGTATCGATGTCAGCGATCCATTTTTCAGTTTGAAAGTATATTTTTATTTCTCTCGTATTGAAATTAACTCGCTCTTTGTATTTAATATCTTGAAATTTACCCTTATCTGTAGCAATAATTTAAATTTAGAATAGTTTAATTTGAAAGCGTTCGACTATTAAAGGCTGAAAGTGATAGTTTGGAAGGGAAATGTTAAAAAAAATTCTCGGAGTTCGGGTGGGGGGGGGAGAGGGAAGGGGGAGGAGGGCAAAGGGGGCCCGGAAGCCTGATTATAGTATACCGAAGCCCGATAGTAAGATGTGACGGGCCGAACTAAACACACGCGTTCTAGTAGGGAAAGAGAGAGAAATACAAATATCTGGATCCACCAATGAGTGCTATACAGGGTGTTTCAGAAGAGACCCCCCCCCCATCTTAACTTTTGAACGAATAGGCCTAAACACACGCGTTCTAGTAGGGAAAGAGAGAGAAATACAAATATCTGGATCCACCAATGAGTGCTATACAGGGTGTTTCAGAAGAGACCCCCCCCATCTTAACTTTTGAACGAATAGGCCTAAACACACGCGTTCTAGTAGGGAAAGAGAGAGAAATACAAATATCTGGATCCACCAATGAGTGCTATACAGGGTGTTTCAGAAGAGACCCCCCCCATCTTAACTTTTGAACGAACGAATGGAATAGAACCCCTCCGGGGATGTTTTCAACTGATTGAAAACTACTTTGTGGCGTTTCTGAAAATGCTGGGGCATTCCCCAAGTGGGGGGGGGGGGGGGGTTCGCAACCTAACTTTGCCATTCGATATGTCGAAAACGAAAAATTATATCGACCTGTGGTTTGCGCCAAAATGCTCACAATCAGTATTGAAACATCCTGTATAGAGTTAGCGTTGCGGTTTGTGACTGAGATTTAACCCCTTATGGACCAAGCCAGTGGCGTCGCGTGCCATCTGGCAACAATGCAACCACTCCATTTAAATTCATTAAATATATCGAATTTTCCTTGTGCACTGTGCACCCCCTGAATTCGATATTTTACATGAGTTTAAATGGATAGAATACATTGTTGCCAAATTGCACGCGACGCCACTGGACCAAGCCCGAGTATACTCGTTTTCACCTCTGGTCTATTTCACATTGATTCGGTTTTCATTCCGAATAAAAGCAATCACAGTTGAAAACACTCCAAGATAAGGTCTCGTCGGGCGCCTTCAATTCATCGTATAGGCAATTCCAACTCCCCCGAGTACGAACAGTTAACTACCTTCCCTATATAAACGGAGGAGTTGTGTTCTCTTGAACTAACCTGGTCATTGAAGGGTTAATGAACGCTTCTCAATGAGATTTTTCGGAATCCGTTAAACCGCGCCTACAAAAGCGATACCTCACGTACTTGCGTAACGGTTGCTTGTCCGCACCCACGTTTTATGGTTCGGTTAAACATTTAAGCAACGTTTTTATAGACGAAAAATTGAAGTCGAAAACCCGTTTCCGCGAGTCATTGTTCAACATCACCCTTCTAGAATATCCGATGGCATCCACCATTCACCGAAGTATAACTTGCCTCTACTTCTTTTCTCCATTTTCCCCCGTCCCCACAGAATCCCTAAACTATAAGAATACCGTGAATATAGATTTTCGGGTGAGCTCTGTCGGATATATGTATTTGAATGGTGAGCTGGCATTCACCGAGTATTTTCGCATACTTATCTGACTTCGCCGTATCTTTTTACCAACATCTACCCCCCCCCCCCCCCCCTACGGTTGCCCTCCTCCAACTCTTGAAAAAGGCGCTTCAACCTTTAATGTGTTTGCCGAAAGGCGCGTCTAATTTGTTATTGCTCTCACGGCTAAAACGGGTTGCAACTTGTTCAAATATTTGTCTCCTTAACATTTTTTATGCTCAAGGGAGTTATAACCTTTACAAATACAAAACGCTCACGAATTATTAATGTAGTCTCTCTTTTTTTTCCATCTCTCCTAACTTGGAGCAGAACGATATTCGCTATAAGGATCACACTGAATGATACATCGAGGTTTTTGATCAGTACAGAGATGATTCGAGAATCTTGTATTTGTCTCTTCTGGTATTTTCTTACTTTTTTGTGTGCGATGGATGATTTTTTAAATTACTTGAACTAACCTATACCCGAAGATATTGATGAGATAAGGAACGCATTTACTACAGTAAAATTGGTGTTGGCACAAAAAGCCGGGGGGGGGATTCAGGCCCCTTCCCTACAGAAATTTAGTCTACACGGAAAAAAAAGAATGGTGTAATTTACTATTCGCATAGCTGATTTTGGCCCCTACCAGAGTTATGGCACATTTGACCAGGTATCAAGTGAAATTGACCTGATTCCTGGTCAAATGTTCCATAACTCTGGTAGGAGCCAATATCAGCTATGCGAGTGATAAATTACACCATTCTTCTTTTCCGTGAATTACATTAAACAGTCAATGCTACTTTTTTCCGATTATGCATTTTTTGTCATTGATAATGCTTGATTATGCCTGGTCCTGTGACTAAAACTGCCGGAATCAACAAGATATTACAGATTAAACGATGCATTTGGAGGTTAGAATCGCCCGAATGCTCGCCAGATCCCCCCCCCCCATTCCACAAAAACAACGATAACATTTGGTTGATTCCAATCTCCAAATGCATCGTTTAATCAGTGATATCATGTTGATTTCGGCAGTTTTAGTCAAGAACCCAGGCATCTAATTAAGCATTTTCGAGGACGTAGAATTCATAATCTCAAAAAGTTTTGCATTATAATTGTTCAATTTATTAGCCGAAATTTCCGTTCAAAAGTGCGCTTATGGTATAAATACATTGAATCAAAGTTTGTTTGGAACCAGAGAGAGGTCCTCAGACGGCAATCGATACGATATATCGCTCTACTAAAACAGTCTATTATTCTTCTCTCTCTTTGCCCATTAGACTGCATGTGTTAGAAAAGGACGCAGAAACAGGGGCTGAAGTCACGTGACAGCCCCTGTATCCATCCTTTTCCAACGCATGCGTTCAAATGGGCTAAGAGAGAGAAGAATAATAGACTGTTTTAGTAGAGCGATATATCGTATCGATTGCCGTCCGAGGGCCTCTGGTTCCAAACAAACTCTGGTTCAATGTAATTTCCCCATACGCGAACTTTTGAACGGAAATTTAGGGTATTAAATCAAACAATTAATGCGACCTTGTTGCGATTATGAATTCTACGTCCTCGAAAATGCTTAATTATGCCTGGTTCCTTGACTAAAACTGCCGAATTCAATAAGATATTACAGATTAAATGTTGCATTTGTAGGTTAGAATAGCCCGAAATCCCGCCAATTCCACAACAACAATAATAACATTTGGGTGATTCCAACCTCCAAACGCATCGTTTTATCTGTAATATCTTGTTGATTCCGGCAGTTTTACGGGTGGAACCAGACAAAATTAAGCATTTTCGAGGACGTAGAATTCATAATCGCAACAAGGTTGCATTAATTGTTTGATTTAATACCCTAAATTTCCGTTCAAAAGTTCGCTTATGGGGAAATTACATTGAACCAGAGTTTGTTTGGAACCAGAGGCCCTCGGACGGCAATCGATACGATATATCGCTCTACTAAAACAGTCTATATACTGGCTATGGCTATGAGCGGGAAATTCAAAAAAGCTGCTCGATCGGATCTTGCTTTCACCTTTGCAAAAAAAACACCTAAGCCAATCAGATTTCTTGGATTATAATTTCCTAGTCGTGAAGTAAAAGAGTATATTCAATGTGAAACTGGAAGTTTGGCAACACCATGCAAGTTGGGAAGAGAACATTTTCAACTAATACAAACGAACTACGTGCAAATGTCCAAGAAAAAAAAAAAAAATACGCCCCGATCCCAGTCTGCAATTGAGGGCTTTCCTGGAAGAAGGGCCCATAAAACGAGAGGTATGCTCTTCAGCTAAAAAACTCAATTTGCTCACAATGCACAATTCTCAGGAAGAGCACACCCATTGTTTTGTGAGCCCTTCTTCTGGAAAGGTCCTCAATTGATTAGCATTTTCACTCATTAAAAAACATTCAGAGCTTCATTGTTTTTCGGCCGGGTCTCGGGTCCCTCTGCGCTTGTTTGTTCGGTTTTATATATATAGTGCATTTTTCCGATCATTCCACGTGTACCGCGCCATTTAGGCTACCATGTACGTAATTCCCATGCAGTTACTCCAAACTGCAAGATTTGCCCGGATTGCCAAGTCAGATAGAAAAATATCATGACTTTCACCGAGAAAAACATTCCTGTTATTAATTTAACCCTTTATAGACCAGCTTAGTTCAAAAGAACGTCACTCTTCTGTTTGTATAAGGAAGGTAGTTAACTATTCGTACTTCGAGTAAACTCGGGCTTGGAATCGGGATTCCGTTTTGAAAAATATTAAACATAATTCATGTTGAAGTAACTGGAATCCTGGCACGTTCCATTACAAAGCCACACTTAACAATGGAGTGAATCAGGCGCAGATTATTTTTTTTTTTTTTTTTTTTTTTTTTTTTTTTTTTATGTTGATATACCACATTAAAATGTAGAGCACCGATTTACCTACTGGACCTTCTGGGTGGTGTGGAACTGAGAAACACAGCTTGGACTGCTTGGAGCCCTAAAAAGATACTCCAAATTAAAGTAATTTGTTCTTCTTAATTTGTTATTATAAGTGGCGATAGCCACCCCGGTCAAGTTTAAAAACCCCAGAAGCAGTTGGCTAGCGGGACCACTTATATTTTTTACGAACATCGCGAAAAAGGCTCTGAGCAGGATTTCTCGCATGTTCGGTTAAATACCGCTTATACCGTCGCTCAAAACCCCATAACCCCCTATATGGCCGGAACGGGCCCAAAAAGATCTATCAGATGGTATGAATTGATTTTTGATTCGTGGTTCAAGCAAAAATAAATCTTTAGAAAACCGTCTTTTTTACGGTTCAATTTTGAATCGACCGCCAAAACCAATTATTCAATAAGTCACTCCACAGAGTAAACGCCTACACAAAACCTTAGATAACCATATATTGATAGATTCAGAATGACTGGGAGATGATACTTCCGAAGAGTTTAACTTATTTCATTCACTGGTAAGGAAATAAACTCGAAAATAAGCATGGGCCAATCAGACCACCCTTCAGTGTTGCCACAGACCGAAGCCTGAAACAAGTTTATTCTGTGTCCACACCACTTGACACCAGTGACCAGAGACAAATCACACATCAACAACAACGGCGGCTATCTTTATTTTGATTTTTGACTTTTGACCCACGGTTTTCGTTCGAGTTATAACAATTAATGACTGTCAAACGGGCCAAAGTAACTTAAATGGCTAAAACACGTTTCTACTTTTCGTGCGAAAATGCGTAGATACTATATGACTCTTGTGTGTTCGTTTCATTTGAATCATTTTCCAGCTCAATTACTGATAATCATGCATGCTTCTCCCAACATTCGACGGAAATTGAACTATTTAGGAAGCTCACATCAGCATTCCTGCGGTTAGAAAAAGTGTCCGTAATTTAGATGGTTTCAGACGGATTCTGTGCTAGTTGTGTCAGTGCTCACATCATGTAATATTTTAAAGTCTCCACTTTTCAGTGATTTTCGTGCAATCTGTGGCTCTTCTTACAAGTATTTTTTCACACCCCTACAGTGTATAGTTGGGTCTTAAAGTATACTCTAGTCTCATCCTCATTGCATCCTTAACATGTTTACCTTTGATTTAATTGTTCTGAGACAAGGTTTGTGTAGGTAGTGTTGTCTGCAGTAATGCCAGTGAAACCTAAAATGACAGAAACATTTTCAGTTCCCATTTCAATCTGTGGCTGGTTGTGAGTCTTTTCTTACTTCTCAAGTGTGTTGTCCTAATGTTTATTAGTCGCTCGAGTCTAAGAAAAGTTTTTCAGCAGTCGCAGCATCCATCGGTAACACTTCTATCTGAATTAGCAGAGCGTTTGTAAGGATTGTGAAGGTAAGTGAGAGGTAAGTATCTCTCTTTGGTGTCCTCATTAGATTATAACTGTGTACTTTACCTGCAAATCATCTCTCAAACCTCTTTTAACAAGCAGACCATTTTCAAAGCATCAGCGGTGGGAGTTTATCGGACCAAAATTAAATCGGTTAGGCAGGTACATTTAACGCGATGCCAGACTCAAAGCAATTTTGGTTTCCAAATACTGATAATTTCTTTGATTAATCTGTAATCTCTTCACATTCCACTCAACCTACTCTCATTTACTTGAATACTGACCTGCCTCCTTGAGAAAGCTGTGTAACTATGATTTTTTAGGCGGTAGGTACTTACCTACCTTTGAATTTTAATAACTTAAGCTCAAAGTACATTTAAAGACATGATGAAATGTTTCATCGGCAGAGGTTTTTCCTTCACCCACTTGCAAGTATTTTTTACTGTGTTCTTTGCTGAATAAATTACACTTTATAGCTTTCAAGATTCAAGTAGATGTTCCTTGAAAATTTACAAATATAGCTAAGGCTGTGGTAAACTGTATTTATTTTTCATTGATGTTTTGAGTGTTTATAATTTTAATTTTGAAGGAATACGCCAAGAGCAATAGTTTTTCTTTAATACTAATGGAAGAAAGCAAGAATTCAGTAACGCTTTGGATAAGTGAAGAATGACATGTCATCAACCTACTTTTCTGTCACAATAGCTTAAACAAAACGTCCTATTGCCTGCTTTTTAGTAGTGTTAGGCTCTGAAAGGATAGCTCCAAACTGGTTCCTCTGTGCAGTCAAATGAATACTTGAATCTCATTGTCAGTTGAAGTCTCAGGAGGCTTCAAAATCTTGATTCTATTGTTATTAAATACTGATACAGCTCACATCTAAACTCTACAATCTCAATTTTACTCTAAGTGACTCAAGTTGTCTCCTGCCTTCCTATAAAAGTTGGATCTGTGATTCGTTCGGTGCCTGTGCATCACTTATCATGAAGGTATCTTATAGAATGTTCTCTCAGAAGAATGGCTCAGAAGTGGCTCTCAGAGAATGTTCTGAAAGAAGCAATACTTTTTGCTTCCTTACTTTCTTCCTCTCAATCCTTTTCTCTTTCAGAGATGGTGTAAAATTAAGCTTTTCTTATTTCATTCTTTTGTGATCTCTTGAAATGACAAAATGTTTTTTTCAGTTGGTTCTATTATCTAACAGACTGACCGGCTATCTTGACTGGGTTTTTTGGTTGTAAGTGAAAGCCTCATAGCATTTCTTTATGCATCCCTTAAAATTTTCATAAGGTAAGAAGTCTCCTAGGGACCATTCTTGTTTTTCAAACTTATAATTTCTAAGGAAGTCTAGAGCGAAAAAGAGTCTTCTGCAGGTATTTACTTACTTGCTAGAGACAAAATGGTACCTGCAGATTGAGGAAAAAATTTAAATCTGCAAAAAGGAGATCAATCATTGCAGAAGCAAGAATTAAGATGAAGCTCTATTCTGCAGTCTACTCCATTTTACCTCACTTCATTGCCGGATACGGGGGGGCGACCGCCCCTTCCCCCCCCCTTTGAAAAGTGGGAAAAGAGGGGAGAGGAAGGGGAAAAGCAAGAGCAAAAGCAAGAGTAGGGGGTCCTATACGGGCGAAAATCCCATAATCGCCCCCCCCCCGTCCGCGAGGGCTGGATCCGCCACTGCCTCACTTATAATATGTCAGAATATTTTAGGCGTTACATTTGTCGCGACACCTTTTACAGTCTGTCTACTTTTGCCTTACAATTATTATGACAATTCTTCCAGTCATTCTCCACTTATCCAAGGCGTTACTGAATTCTTGCTTTCTTCCATCAGTATTAATTAAAAACTATTGCTCTTAGCTTATTCCTTCAAAATTAAAATTGTAAAAACTCAAAACATCAATGAAAAATAAATACAGTTTACCACAGCCTTAGCTATATTTGTAAATTTTCAAGGAACATCTACTTGAATCTTGAAAGCTATAAAGTGTAATTTATTCAGCAAAGAACACAGTAAAAAATACTTGCAAGTGGGTGAAGGAAAAACCTCTGCCGATGAAACATTTCATCATGTCTTTAAATGTACTTTGAGCTTAAGTTATTAAAATTCAAAGGTAGGTAAGTACCTACCGCCTAAAAAATCATAGTTACACAGCTTTCTCAAGGAGGCAGGTCAGTATTCAAGTAAATGAGAGTAGGTTGAGTGGAATGTGAAGAGATTACAGATTAATCAAAGAAATTATCAGTATTTGGAAACCAAAATTGCTTTGAGTCTGGCATCGCGTTAAATGTACCTGCCTAACCGATTTAATTTTGGTCCGATAAACTCCCACCGCTGATGCTTTGAAAATGGTCTGCTTGTTAAAAGAGGTTTGAGAGATGATTTGCAGGTAAAGTACACAGTTATAATCTAATGAGGACACCAAAGAGAGATACTTACCTCTCACTTACCTTCACAATCCTTACAAACGCTCTGCTAATTCAGATAGAAGTGTTACCGATGGATGCTGCGACTGCTGAAAAACTTTTCTTAGACTCGAGCGACTAATAAACATTAGGACAACACACTTGAGAAGTAAGAAAAGACTCACAACCAGCCACAGATTGAAATGGGAACTGAAAATGTTTCTGTCATTTTAGGTTTCACTGGCATTACTGCAGACAACACTACCTACACAAACCTTGTCTCAGAACAATTAAATCAAAGGTAAACATGTTAAGGATGCAATGAGGATGAGACTAGAGTATACTTTAAGACCCAACTATACACTGTAGGGGTGTGAAAAAATACTTGTAAGAAGAGCCACAGATTGCACGAAAATCACTGAAAAGTGGAGACTTTAAAATATTACATGATGTGAGCACTGACACAACTAGCACAGAATCCGTCTGAAACCATCTAAATTACGGACACTTTTTCTAACCGCAGGAATGCTGATGTGAGCTTCCTAAATAGTTCAATTTCCGTCGAATGTTGTGAGTGGCATGAGAAAAAGTATTTAGGGTAACGAACACGCCGAGGCACTTCGGCAAATTCGCACGAATTAAGTATTGAAATCAACACAGAAGTTGGTGGCCCGGGGATAAACTAATAGCAAAGGGACTGAAATAAAAACACGGATGTTATTCCACACATATTATAATTTGAAATGAATTACTTCTCTGAAGAACGCAGAAAGAAAAGAATTATTTGTCACTTGAAGTCCGGTTGTTTACTCAGTTCTCTCATTCTCTGTTTACGCGGTCAGCTGAGAACTCTGCCGGCCCCCTCTGCTCGCCGATGCGACTGGATTAGTTGATCCCAGCGCCATCTCTGAATAAACAACGCAAACTAATTGTGCAGTGGAAAAGCGGGAATATTAAAAAATACTCAAATGTATTTAGTGGCATCAGAAACTGACTTCTTATTCTTTAGGTGCATTGCGCGAGTTCATGAGTGGATTTCGTGATGTTTTGCCGCTTGCTTCCTGTCAGTTTTTTCGATTGATAACTTATAAAGGTAGCTCAAGAGCTACCTTTATAGAACGATTGATTTGAGGCGGTATAACGATGCTCGAGTAGGTAAATGATCAGTCGATAAGAAGTTAACGATCGAATCGTTTAAAACGGTATAGCGATGGGATTGCAAAGTAAATGATCAATCGATATCGTTATATTGCAATTCGCTCGATAAAAAGGGCTATAACGATGGCTCTTGAAAGTAAATGATCGGCCCGCTGGACAGTTGCACTAGAATTATGTGTCCAGATAACCACTCTGAAACACTTGCTTTTTTGTTTAAACCAATTTCCTCTGAATTAATCATAATTTTGGATGTGAGGTTGAAACAAACGAGGGCTTGATCAATACATTTTATTTTGCATGCGCGCTGGCAGAAAAGGGGCAAACCGGACCCCCCCCCCCCCGAAGAATTTGGAAAATTCAATGGACAGACATAACCAGGACAGAGTGTCCTAGAAAGAAAGAAAAGGTTGAACTGACATTGCTGTGTAGAGGGATGATTACTTAGTCACTCATTCGTAATTTGTTGCATATTCATAATATAATAATAATAAATAAATGAATTTATATTCGAGCTATTGTCAGCTTCAAAAGACCCACAGCGAATAAACGGCGAGGATAAGGTGCAACTACTAAGTATGCAAATGGAGGATGGGCTGCGCTCAAAGTAGAACACTGCTAGTTGAAAGCACGTGAAAAAAGAATCTATTAGAGCACGAACACATTGGTTTCTGTTTCTGCATACCTTTACTTTCACATTCAGCATACCTATGTTTTATTTCCTTCTCATAATGAGGCATAGTAAATTATTATCATATTCATTGGTTTCTCTCTGGGAATTATTAGATTAGACCAGCAGTACTGAAACTAGCGGTTTTCTAAGAGCAGAAATCAGTCACTCTGCGCTCACTTCAGAGGCGGCTGTTGCAATCTGGCAACACTTCATTCAGTCCCTTTAAAGTCATGAAAAGGGTAGAAATATAGGGGCTGCACAGCGCACTCCCTCAAATCAATATTTCACAAGGGGTTAAATGAACAAAATGCATTGATGACAAGTTGCACGCGCCGCCTCTGACTCTGTCGTTGCTCAAAGGATGCCATGAAAGAAAAAACAAAACAAAACAAAACCTTTGACTACAAAATCAGCTTGATATGTCACAAAAAATCCAAAACCCTCTGGGTTTCAAAAAAAAAAAACGCCGGTCTAGTTTAAAAGAACAGTTCCTTCGGGATTGATAAAAAAAAAAAAAAAAAAAAAAAAAAAAAAAAAAAAAAAAAAAATGCTAATGATATGTGCTGCGATCAAGTCTCAGGTTCTGTTTAACCTTTCTTCAAGATTTCTTGTGACCACAGGTGTCATTTTGGGCTTTACATTGCGTTTTACCGTCCAAACATTGAAGATCAGTCGTGTGGGGGGGGGGGTCTGCCAATATTAATCGCTGAAATACGTTTGATATCCGATGCGATCAAGTCCCAAGTGCACACTCTTCCTACCACTTTAATCTAAGGTGCCCTTTAATAATGGGGGGGAAAAAAACTTGAGCCGGCAATTTTTTTGCTTCTTTCGTCTATCCCGTTTCAATTTCACATCGTATCGTCGACCCGCAATTCATTAAATGGAAAGGTGGACAAAGATTTTACCAGTCTACTCTACAATTTTAATAACTGTAACATATTATGGCTTTAAAGAAAACGAATGTAAGATGGCTTACCTATACGAAACCGTTGATGAACAGAGGATATGCTATCCCCAGTATAAATGGTCCATACTGGTCCACAACCAATTCTCCATGTAGTATGGATGTATGGCTATATCGGAGTGACGCTTACTGGAGTATGTATTGGTTATGGACCATTTAAACATCACGGTTATGACTCAAAATGGTACAATGAATATCCTCGAGTACTATAAATTCTTGTTATAAACTTAATTAAGAGCACCTTGAAACAAAAATGAACATTTTGATACCGTAAATGGTCCTACTTCTCTCGTGAACCGAAAAATGTTATATGGTCAACGATCATACTAGCATTCACTTGAATCCACATTTACTTAACTTGCATCGGGAATACGCAGTTTAACTTTCCTCCGTGGATCAGCGCTGGTATCAGCAAAGGAATAGGAGCAAAAAAATTGCCGGCTCAAGTTTTTTTCCCCCCCATTATTAAAGGGCACCTTAGATTAAAGTGGTAGGAAGAGTGTGCACTTGGGACTTGATCGCATCGGATATCAAACGTATTTCAGCGATTAATATTGGCAGACCCCCCCCCACACGACTGATCTTCAATGTTTGGACGGTAAAACGCAATGTAAAGCCCAAAATGACACCTGTGGTCACAAGAAATCTTGAAGAAAGGTTAAACAGAACCTGAGACTTGATCGCAGCACATATCATTAGCATTTTTTTTTTTTTTTTTTTTTTTTTTTTTTTTTTTTTTTTTATCAATCCCGAAGGAACTGTTCTTTTAAACTAGACCGGCGTTTTTTTTTTTGAAACCCAGAGGGTTTTGGATTTTTTGTGACATTCACATATTCCAAAGGTGAGCGCGCGGTGCGGTGGCCGGAGCAAGGCGGCCGTTTAGCGGTCATGCGCCGCAACGGAGTATCTCACAATTTTTTGTGGCTCCGTTGCGTATTCAGTTTCCATTTTTTTGAAAGAATAATCTAATTAATTTTCGTTGTAAATTTGACGAACTTTAATTTTGTAAAAAAAAAGTATTTTTTTGCTTTTGATCAATGGCGCTCGAGTTGAAAGCAAAATAAGCAAAAAAAAAACAAAAAAAAACATGATTTTGACCGTCATTTTGATAAATGGCGGTCTTTCTGCCCCTCTGATTCATATACGAAAAGTTCAGATTCGGATTCACCGACCCAAAATTTAGAAATTGACTCTCAGTCTTAATTCTCCAACACTTGCTAGCTAAAATCCTGTCTTGTTTTGTAGTCTCTTGAGTATAGTGATCCACATCCGATTAATGGTACCCAGTGGCGTAGCGTGCAATTTGGCAACATTGTATTAGTCCATTCAAACCCATGTAAAAGGTCGAATGTGAAGGTGTTCACCGAACACCCAGTAGTTCGATCTTTTTAAGGGGGTATACCACCCTAATTTTTCGATTTTTTTTTATTTTTTATTTTTTATTTTTTTTTCCACCAATTTTGTAGAGGACAATTCAGGGAATACGAGGATATTTTTTTTTAATTTTTAGGAGGTCGGAAAGTATTTTTAAATTAATTTTAAAGTTTATGAGTCAACATTGCGAAATTGAGAACCATTTGATAACCATCTGTTTCTTATTTTTTTCTCATGTACTATTTGTTAATTTGCTTGTACTGAAAAATCAATTTTTCGCTTGTTTTTTCAACTTCAAAACAGCTTTTCTCGAGTACTATGATAGCTAGAGACTTCAGTTTTTTTTTTAAAATGTGCAGAATTTTATGCTCTAGGTACTCTTGTATGGATTTGCCCTCAACCTAACATCTCAAATATCTATTAATGTTTAAAAAAAAAAAAAAAAAACATGAAAAAAATGTCACATCGAAGAAACATTAAGAAAAAAATACTTCCTCTCGACAAAAAAAAAAAATCCATACAAGAAACCCTAGAGGACACTGATACCTTTCATTTGAGACCAAGACCAAGGTGATTGAGCAATTCTAACTCTAAAAAAGCTGTTTGAAAGTTGTCAACGTTTTTTCAGGAAATATATTTTTTTAAGGGGCAGGTATGCAACCAGCTTCACAAAAATTTCAGGATCTCTAATTTACATCAGTATGTGTTACCAAAAAAAAAATTGAGGGCTCTAAGTCATCAGGAACGATTTTTTTTAATTTGGGTGGTATACCCCCTTAATGGATTTAAATGGACACATCCAACATTGCCAAATTGCACGCTACGCCATTGATGGTACCGTGACGGTAGGTGACATCTGACATCGATCCAAAGGATAGTCGTCCCTTATTGGTCACCTTTCGAAGTAGTTGCAGTATTTATTTGATGGGAATCTCCCATCATTAGTGCCAAACGCAACTATTACGCTCGCGCATCTATAATCCTTTTATTAGTTTAGGCGTAGATATTGTGAGTTTTTAGTTGAGAATCAAATCGTTCAAGTTGTCACACCAGTGGCGTAACTAGAAATTACCTTTCTCTCACTTTGTCCATTAAAATGTGTAAGTTAGAAAATGATAGGAAAAGGGGATCAATCCCTCTCTCTATCCTTTTTCTACCTGTACATTCGGATGAGTAAAAAGAGAGATAACATGATTTCTAGTTACGCTACTGTGTCACACATTGGGATAAGAATGAAAAGAAAACCCCTCTAATACTAGTTACTTGTCGGTTGTACTAGTAGACTAGTCATTCTACATATAACTGACTTCTTGTTTACTAGTTATTCGAACAAGAGCTGGTGCAAGGCAGATTTTGGGTAAATAAAAGTGAAAACGATCACATGATTAGATTACTGGGTTATCGATAATCGTCAAACCTTCGGATGTGGTAATTAACCCTTTCCACTCTCGAGACGTTTCTTTTTTCTTTTAGTTGCTTTGATAATTTTTTTTTTATTATTTTTTTTTTAGTTTTTATTTTATTTTAAAATTTTGATTTTAATTTAATTTTTTTTATCTTATTGTAATTTGTTATTTTATTTTAACTGCTACCTTATTCATTCCATTTTATTTTAACTTTTTTCTTTAATTTTTTATTTTTTTTTTTATTTTACTTTTATTTCCTTTCTTTTAAATGAATTTCTTTTATTTTTTATTTTTAATATATATATATATATATATATATATATATATATATATATATATATATATATATATATATATATATATATATATATATATATATATATATATACAGGGTGTTGAAAAACTGTTCCCGAATATTTCAGGGGCGGATTCTACAGGTCAAAATAAGACCTTTTTTCCCTATAAACATGTGTCCGAAAATGCCCCCCTTTTGAGCTACAGCCCCCCAAAGTTTAAAAAATTTACGGTTTTTTTTGGAATAGCTACCACTATTATGAACCAAATGTCTTAAAACTTGGTGTCTTACGGTAATTTTACGTGTAAAATCCATTAATGACCTCGAAAAATTCAGGAATCGAGTCTAACTGTACTTTTCACGCAATCTTGCACCTTTAACGACACGAATTTTATGTTACGGGTTAAAATTTTGAAGAATAATTAGCGAAATCAGATGCGAAAAACCCTTAGAAAGATTTTTGGTCCACCTTGTTTCTTTCGATACGACGCGTTTTAAGCGAGATAATCGCTGCACAGTGCGGAAAAGTCAGCGCTTTTACTATAGCGGCCGGCCCGTAGAAGCAGTGGAGAGGCGGGTTGCATACTAACTGCCGTTTTTCATGGTAAAAGCGCTGACTTTTCCACACTGTGCAGCGATTATCTCGCTTAAAACGCGTCGTATCGAAAGAAACAAGGAGGACCAAAAATCTTTCTAAGGGTTTTTCGCATCTGATTTCGCTAATTATTCTTCAAAATTTTAACCCGTAACATAAAATTCGTGTCGTTAAAGGTGCAAGATTGCGTGAAAAGTACAGTTGGACTCAATTCCTGAATTTTTCGAGGTCATTAATGGATTTTACACGTAAAATTACCGTAAGACACCAAGTTTTAAGACATTTGGTTCATAATAGTGGTCGCTATTCCAAAAAAACCGTAAATTTTTTAAAACTTTGGGGGGCTGTAGCTCAAAAGGGGGGCATTTTCGGACACATGTTTATAGGAAAAAAATGTCTTATATTGACCTGTAGAATCCGCCCCTGAAATATTCGGGAACAGTTTTTCAACACCCTGTATATATATATATATATATATATATATATATATATATAATATATATATATATATATATATATATATATATATATATATATATATATATATAATATATATATATATATATATATATATATATATATATATATATATATATATATATATATATATATATATCTTATATTATATTTGTAAGAATAAAGCTAAGTTCCCGAAGAACCGTTGCACCGTTCGGGAGGGGCCTGGTACCATTCGATCGGGATCGGCTCCAATGCTTCGGGAAAATTATAAGTTTTTCCTTACGGGCCCCGCGTCCCTTTTTAAAATGCTAAAAACTTTTTTCTCAAAAAGTTGTGCGAGTGCGAAAAGGATGCGAATCAGTTCGTTTTGCAAGGGTGAGAGAGAGAAGCGAGATTTTGTAGTCCTTTTTTAAATGCATACGTGCGGAAGAGCATACGATTTTGTACGCGTGTGAGCGAGAAACGTGATGCTCTGACAATTTTTTTTTTAATTCGATCGCACGATTTGACGTTACCATGGCGATGTTCATCATATGTTTTACTCGCGGGAGGAACCGTTCGGGTAGACGCATTTTAATAGCGACTTAATGATGTCGATGTATAGCTTCGACTTTTTATCCATGTATTTTCGTAGATATACTCAATAGGACAGTCACAGTGCTGCTAGCTGTGTCGAGAAATATACAGTCACTTCAGACTTAATAAGAAATTTGTATCTTTTATGTTAAATATACGACAGCACTGTACAGTCTTCGATTGATGATGGCTTGACGCGGTTGCTGTATCGCTTCGTGACGTATAGAGCTTCGATATTTATCATATGTTTCATACGCACATTTACAGAATAGTACAATCAACGAGTGATGACTTGATGAGATCGGTGCATTGATTCGATACCTCGAATATAACCCTGCAAATTTGAGCTAGGTTTCGAGAATTTATAAAGAAACTAAATGATTAGGGACATTAGGGTTAATATTGATAAGTTGAGACGGTGGTTATATTTTTCTTATTAATAATAAACTGTCAAATATTACTGAGTTAAGTAAATAATTGGCTTCCTGTTGTAAATGCGTTGTTTACTTTAAATGTGCAAGTGATACATCCAAGAATACTACTTACTAACGAACCAAGAATATGGTTGCAGATTTTTTCATTTTTAAGTTGGCGATTTGAGTTGTTTTCGTTTCAGTTCGCGTTTTGGCAAGGTTATAATGTTTTTAAGGTCTGTTTTTTTCCGATTGAAAAAAAAAAAAAAAGAAAACAAAGTTTCGATAGATCTCTTGAGCCTTGAGTATGTAGTTTTTTATGGTTCATTTGATTATATACCTGTTATTTTTTAATCTGTGCAGTAATATTAGTGGGCCAGTACGACGTTTATTTCGAAATAGACGGTTCTTTTAGTGATGACTTGGTGATAACGTCATCCGGTGATGAGCGTTCCAAACAAAGACAAACTGTCTTTCTTGCTCTCACGTAACCCCCATGTTGTACTGCTATACTATAATTTAAAAAAAAAAAAAAACTGTATTTAGAGACATCTTTTGTGAAATATTTTTTGGCAGAAATGCATTCCTCAATTTTAATGCGATTTTGCTATTAACATGCCGTAATACGAGGCCCTGTGTATACGAATCAGGACACTAGAAAGCAGTGGCGGCTCGCCAGGTGAGGCAAGTGAGGCGACAGGGATCCATCACCTCACATTTTTTGAAGTTTGAGAAAGAAAAAAAAATTTAAAAAAAACATACAAAGGTTTAAATAATTATTATTCTATCGTCCTTTCTTTCAATAGTCCAAAAAGTATGAATGGAACATAAAATTATCAAAAAAGTTTATGTGAAGAGGATTTCAAAAAAAATCCTGTACATTTCTCATTTTCATCGCCTCACCTCCACGAGCCGCCAGTGCCGCCAGTGGGATTGGAGGTCGCACGGGAGAGTGGGTGAGATAGAGTTTGAAACGCTATGCGAGTTTTGTCACAACCGATTGCGACCGATGAGTGCATTTATTGATGTAATGTTTGCCTAACCGTTTACTTCACACTAAAACTCTATGGTGAACTTGAGATGCCCTTAGATGCTGAAACTGGGTCCAATAGACCCGTCGCGTCGCACGCTAAAATCGGCTGCCAGCAGTTGTTCACTGGTCATACTAACTTGAGCTTCGTGAAGTGGTCTGGAACAACTCTAAAAAGTAGGAATTTCATCATTTGGGGGGGGGGGGGGAGGCGACCATTTAAAAGCGCCAATTCCCAAAAAAGGTAAGCCAAAAGCTCTAAAACGTACACCAAATGCGCCAAGGAATTTTTGATAAAGTAGCCAAAAAACGGCAATTTGCTGCGAAATCGATAGTCAAAAAGCGCTGAAAGAATGACCCCAAATAATAGGGGTGTATAATGTGTATATGACCCCACGTCCAATAAGCTTAAAAAATTAAAATCTTAGATGAAGTTTGCTTGAATTTTCGAGCCAACCTATTTCAAAAAATTATTGTCGTTAATAAAGGGCTGTTTGAAAAAGGCATACTTTTCCCGCGCTAAGTTTCTCTTCCACTCCTCCATAGATTTTTGATTTACTGAAACGCAATGTCTTATACTCTTACATGTCAGTTCAACGAAAGGTTATTGTAGGTGTGCGATCTCGGTCATGCATATTTGTTCGCTTATCCCGAACTTCTCATTTTATTGTGAATGCATAAACAAAAATCACACGAAACGGAATGATGCTTGGCCGCGAAGCGGCCACCGGCCACTAGTGTATATATATAAAATATATATATATATATATATATATAATATATATATATATATATATATATAAAATATATATATATATATATATATATATATATAATATATATATATATATATATATATATATATATATATATATATATATATTATATATATATATATATATATATATATATATATATATATATATATATATATAGTAATAAAAACTTAAATGGGAACAAGGCCGCGAAACAAAAAAATTTAAAAAAATCAAGACGTTTCGATGGACTAACACCTCCTTTATCAATCAAAAATTTAAAAAAAACAAAAAAATATAAAATAAGAGTCATGCCATCACAATAACAACGGCCATGACCCTTGTTGAGTTGTCAGTTGACTTGTCAGTTGCTCTATCACCTTGTAGGCACTCACTGCGTTTTCGTCTTTCATTGTTTTTATTGATTGAAAATGGACTTGTTCTAGTCCGAAACGTCTCACCTTAAATTTTTAAGTTTTCGTAGCCTTGTGTCCCATTTTTCTTCTCGTTTATATCTAGTATCGGGCTATTTAAAATTTTCTGTATATATATATATATATATATATATATATATATATATATATATATATATATATATATATATATATATATATATAATATATATATATATTATATATATATATATATATATATATATATATTTACGTTGTTTTCATTTGTTTTATTTTATTTTAATTTTTTTTGTTTTTTTTTGTTTTTTTTTTTTTTTTTTTTTCTTTCAATTTTTTTCTGTTTCCTGTGCTGACTTTTGTTGGATGGATTTGAAATTAGAGTGGAACTCAACTATTATTTTTTTTGTCGAATATATCCGGCATCGGAGTGGAAAGGGTTAAATGTAATCTTCACAGATTTAAAATAAAGTTTACGGTCATTTCTGTTCGATCTAATTCTACTGCAACTAGTCTGACGGGTAACTTGTCAAAAATTAGCTCTGATCAGTAGCGCACCGAGAGTTTCTTCATCTCTCTCTTTTCTCCATTAAGAAACGTATGTTAGACAAGGATGGACAAGGGGATAAAACCCCCTCCTTCTATCCTTTTCCTACTCATACATTCAAATGGGAAATGAGGGAGATGGAAGATATCCTGGTTGCGGCAGTGGCTCTGATTATCGTATCACCCTTTGAAAAAATGACGATTTTGACGATTTTTGACGATTTTTGGTAATTGCAATCGTGTAATCGATTATCATCCGCATGTGTTCAATTTCGGTGCAAGGTTCGCATTTGGAATCACCCAACCCAACACGGCCTAGGAAATTTAATTTTCTCATTAGTACGCCGTACGTATAAATTTGAAGTTAGACATTGATAAATCATAAATGGGAAGAATGCGCGGATGAAAGTTTCCCATTTATAATTGCCGATGGTTCCATGAAAAATTTACGAACAAAAGTCCATTAAGCTAGCTTATGTGTTACAGCAGAACCTGCTCTCTGTTGATAAATCAATTTACCATAAAAAAGTTTGAAACCTTAAGTAATGCCTTGAATTCAAGTTTAGTATCATTTCCTTCAGAAAGAATATATAAGAAATAAAAAAAGTAAAAAAACTTACGACAGAAATTAAACGCATTAAATTTATGACTTACAGCTCAACTAATCCGTGGAAGAAAAGAAGATGGACCAGTCAGAATCAATAAACTCAATAAGTTTCGTGACTATTAAACGTTCACGTCTGCGTGGGTAATGAATTTCCAACAGAACTTATAATATTAAATAGAGGGGCATGCAGTTTGAAAGGTAATTGCGTCTTAAATTGCATATTTGCTGTTTGGAAAGGTAATTTACGACTGCGTTTAGCGTTCAATTTACCCATACGTATACCTCCCGCGGTAATAGAAATTTGAATGATCCTGCAAAACTTAGGACACAAAACTCTCCCCCAACATAAACGCACTTCACCATTGGGTATAGTCTTCGAAGTTTGTTTTCTGGTGTTAACGTTTCTATGTATAAGGACTATTGGCGGAAAAATAATCGGAAATATTTGCGCCGTGATTTTGAACGATATTAGGCAAAACGCGAAACAAAAATACACAGTTTGGCCGCGACGCGTGACGAAGCAGTTACTAATTGTAAGATAATAACTCACACATGCGCTCAAATGAATCTCACACACACACACAAATCACTTTCACACGGACAACGTCACATGATCTTTCACTGATCTTCGCAGTAACCGGACAGTCCAAAGGAGGGCCGTTTTTTTTTCTATGATTTTCTCGAAAAAACGCTCGACAAGGGCTTTCTTCCTCTTCCGCACTATGGTCTGATGTAGAAGAAGAGTTATGAATATCATCGTTTCCAACCTTTCAAGCTTAATTCAGTGGCGTCGCGTGCAATTTGGCAACAATGTATTCTATACATTTAAACTCATGTAAAGATCGAATTCAGGGGTTGCACAGTGCACAAGGAAAATTCGATATATTTAATGAGTTTAAATGGAACAGTTGCATTGTTGCCAGATGGCACGCAATGCCGCTGGCTTAATTTATAATTTTTCAGTAACATTTCTTGGTTTAAATTATTTGTTATGAATGTTTTCTTTGTTTAAAATAGTTCTTACAATTTTATAAATAATGGATTGATGAGAAATTTAATTGTTGATTTTTGGCCAATTTTTGGTGATCCTAGACTAAAGTGCCCCGGGGCGAACGCAAATGTGAACCAGAGGGCTGAAAGTACCAAAAAATGAAATATCGCTTTTCGATACAAGAATCGATTTGTGTTATTCCATTTTTTGGTACTTTCCGCCTTATTTTTGAAGTTATTCACGAGATATTCTGCAGAGACGTTCCTCAGATGTTTAACCAGTAACAGGACACTCCGTTTTCTTAAATATAAATTACTTTCGACTTGTAATTTGACATTAATCGAACGATAGCGGTCTGGTGGCAGAAATCGGCACTAAACGCTGAAGAATCACGTTAAGAACCATTTCTACAAACTGAATTTGTATGCTGATCTATTAAATTGGGAGCTTAAATTTATTTGAATTCTCAGGCATATTTTTGAAAACATTAACACCAGTGGCGCATGGCGCGGGCGTAGCGTGCGATTCGGTCACATTGTATTTGGTCCATTTAAACCCATGTTAAATGTCGAATGCAAAGAACACCCAATAGTTCGATCTTTTTCATTGGTTTAAATGAAGGAATTGTGACGTTGCCAAATTGCATGCTACGCCACTGATTAACACACCCAATAAAATAACGAAGTTTAATTCTTTTCGAATTCATATTTTTCATCGCAGATATTCATCCGGTACCCACTTGAGTATCTACGAGAGTAAAAATAATCCCAAAACGAGGATCTTATTCTGAGCGGCTCTTTCAGATCTGAGCGTCTCTTTTATGGAGAGCCTTCGCGTTTTTAAGTATGCCTCTCGCTGCATTTTAATACTGTGCATTAGTGATTTCTGTTTTAGACAGGAATGGCGTTGACTTTTTTATCACACTGTATATGTACAATGACTAAAACGCAAGTAATTTTTAAAACTCTCACCAAGCCACTGCCAACCCCACTCACCCCTTTAGAATGAAATTAAAGCGATACACAAAATAAGTGCTTTAAATGCGCATGAATTTAAATGCTCTGTGCTTTGGTGTTTACTGACGAGTTATTGCCAGATTTTCGGAGTGAATCTCAAAAAAAAAAAAAAAAAAAAAATCGTGTCTTACAAAAATAGTGTGTAACTATACTGTTCGAAATTTTTTATAAATATCGTCCATACAAAAATTCATTATTCGTCTCGTTGAAATTATCTTGAAAATTTCGTTCTTATTTTTGGGCAGAACTTTCTTTGCGATAGGACTCCGTTGCATACTTTTGCTACTGTAAAAAATACATTGATTCCAACGTAAAATTCGGCGAAAATAACGCGATGCGCACATTAAAAAGTTTCAAAAGTCACTCATTATAGGTAACTTAGAAAATGACTTCCATTTCCAAGCCACGCTACACTAGACACTATCATCACCGACTTATAACTAACATAGTTACAAACATTTGAATGTTTCGTTTAGATGCGTACATTTCTTGCATATTATTTCGTAATCTTTGATAAGCTGACCAGCCTGCAAACGCCGGCAATATCTTGTGTATCTAGACGGTAATTCCATTATTTTGTGGTTACGATGTCGTTTACATCGGCGGCGCCATCTATGCAGTAGTATGCCCGTGCAGATGAAGTGTCTAGTGTAGCGGGGGCTGTTTGAAATTGAAGCGATTTCCTGAGTTGAAGAGTGGTTTTGAACGATTTTATTTTGCGCATCGTTATTTTTGCCGAATTTTATGTAAGAACCAAAGTTCTACACTGTTTTAGAAAAAGTACGCAGCTGATTCATTGTAACTTTCTTTTTCTTCCTTTTTTACTCTCTCCCTCAGTTAACAAAGTTAGAAATTGAGAAAGTATTGCGATGACGCAGCTGACAGACAGAAGTCTGTCTGTATTCTATCGCAGCATAACATTTGAACCAACGGTCCATATACATCCACATTTTACAGAGAAGTTGCTTTTAACATTTTCCAGAGGGATTGTTTTGCTCTTAAGAAATGTAAAATTTTAAGCAAGTTATCAAGGATAAAATATTTCCATTAAAATCAATGGGAAAATGGGTAAAAATGGGAAAAATTTGAATTTTTCAATTTTAGTAACTGTTGGAATTTTGAATAAAATCTGCTAAAAACATTCTGCAATCAGCCTACCGTAAAATAAATCCCTTAATGGGGGCCTGGGGCACCTGGGGTCTTTCCCAGAATATTACAGGGGGGTCTGGGGTCACCCCCGCAGAATATTAAAGGGGGTATGGGGGTTTCCTCCACAAAATATAAGGGGTTATAGGGGCCCCCCCAGATTAGTTTGATGTGAGAAAATGTTTGTGCAAGGGGGAAAAAAAAGAATGGTGTAATTTACCATTCGTATAGCTGATTTTGGCCCCTACCAGAGTTAAGATAAACTTGACCAGAGTTATGGAACATTTGACCAGGAATCAGATCAATTTCACTTGATACCTGCTCAAATGTTCCATAACTCTGGTCAAGTTTATCTTAACTCTGGTGGGGGCCAAAATCAGCTATGCGAATGGTCAATTACACCATTCTTTTTTTTCCGTGTGGGGTATTCCCTACAGTTTATTTTTTAACCAATACATATCTGGCAACAAAAAAAAGCAGGCGGCTTGGTTGAACTTGCGACTAGTGCTCTTCGTGCAAATTTTACATTCACAGATGCATCATTGCGAAGTCTCCCTGCCTCTCTTCCGCCACCCCCCCTCTCTCTCTCTCTCTCTCTCTCTCTCTCTCTCTCTCTCTCTCTCTCTCTCTCTCTCTCTCTCTCTCTCTCACACACACACACACAACTGCACCCCCTAAACTTTTGCTTCTGTAGCCGCGCCTTACAAAATAAAAAGGGGAAAAGAAACAAAAACAAAAATGCGAAAGCGAAAATTCATTTTGTGTGCGCGGAACAGAAAATACTGCTCACGGACAGACAACGCGAATGGTAACGACGCGACGAACTAGATTTTCATTACAATCGCCGAGCTTCGGCGCACAGTCGACCTAATTTAGCAGAATCAAAAGAACAATAAAGTATGGAATGCTCTTGGATTTAATACTCCCTTTAATATTCTAGGGGAGACCCCCAGACCCCCTTATAATATTCTGAAGAAAAGACCCCTAGACTCCCGTATAATATTCTGAGGGAGACCACCAGATCCACCCTCCCTTAAAGGGTTAATTTTACATTAGGCTGGCTGCAGAATGTTTTTTGCAAATTTTCATTAAAATTCAAACAGCTTTATTTGAAATGTTTTAATTTTTACCTGCGTTCACACATTTTATCCATTGATTCTCATTGATTTTAGCGGAAACCTTTTCTCATCCATGACTTGCCTACAATTCAAAGTTTCGAAAAAACCAAAAATTTCCCTCTGAGGAGTGGTAAAAGCAACTTCTCTGCAAAATGTAGATGTATATGGACGAATGATTCAAAAGTTACAGACAGACAGATAGACAGCTGCGTCATCGCAATATTCTCTCAATTTCTAACTTGGTTTGAGTGAGAAAGTGTAATAAAAAAAGGGAGACTATGAATCCTATGTTTAATGTCCCATGTTAGTTAACTATTCTTACTCCGCTGAGTTCATTTTGCCTATTTCGATAATTGAAGGCACTCGATGAAAGAATAGTTAACAACAGTGGCGTAGCGTGAAATTTGGCAACATTGTGTTATTTCAATTTAAACCCTTGTAATCGGTCGAATTCGAGGGTGTTCACCGAACGCCCAATAGTTCGATATTTCTAATGTGTTTAAGTGGTGAAAGTACTACGTTGCCACATTGAACGCTACGCCACTGGTTGACAAATGTTAGCAATTCCGAGTCACTTTCCGCGTGTCAATGAGAGATCTAGTTGCGAAAATAAATAACTCGGATGCAGTAGCGCACCGAGAGTTTCTTCATCTCTCTCTTTCCTCCATTAAGAAACGTATGTTAGACAAGGATGGACAAGGGGATAAAACACCCTCTCTTTCTGTCTTTTTCCTATTCATACATTCAAAAGGGAAATGAGAGAGATGGAAGAGATCCTGGTTGCGCTAGTGCTCGGATGTGGTAGCGAAAGGTTACTTTGACTTCAATGAAGTGGTGGATTAGATAGAGAATCAAGATTGTACATACTGTCAAAACTTGAGATGGGAATTATAACATGTATGGCCCTCTCAATCACTATTGCTCGTTTAATAAATTAAGAAGAAAATATGCATAAAACAGCACCTACAAAAAAAAAAAAAAAAAAAAAAAAAAAAAAAAAAAAAAAAAAAAAAAAAAAAAAAAAGAATTGAATTGAATTGAATTGAAAACATGAAAAGCGGCTTTGAAAGTACATGAATATATGAAACTATCAAAGCTGCACCAAGATAAATTACATCTGCAAGTATATTCAGAAAACAGCCGTCCTGTATAAGTACCTCTATGATATTGAGGAAGGTGCTACAAGGTGCGGTGAGTGTAATGAACTCTCAACTCGAAATGCCGACTACAGGCGAGGTATCTACTAACCAAATAAATATCCTTAAATTCATTGCTTTCCCATCGATCGCGCTCTTCAAACTACAAGACATGCTTAGATGTCGCGATAAGCGTTACAGCTTGAGGTTATGATTTGACCTCGCCGTAGGAGTAAAACCTACCTACCCGCTGAAAGTGATAAAAGTAAAATCAAATAAAATTTCATTGATCTTTAGCCAATTTCGAATGAGATGAAATTATATATAAGGGCAATATCATGTTATGAACTATGTGCATTGATTTTAAGGTTATGTTATGTTTTAATTTCATTTGACCCTGATCTCTAATTTCTTTTAAAATTTGGACACATAGCTCAAATTCAATTGCATAAATTAATTTACTAATTCAATTAATAATAATTCTAGAAATATTTTTTGAAGTTCTAAGGAATTTCAAAGCGTGATAGTTCAGTTGCCGTCTTGGGTCTATACGGAAGGGGGGGGGGGGGGGTCATTGGGAGCACTTTGCCTTGGGATTCGATCCACAGGACCTTAACAGAGGGCCCAAAATGATAGGCAAACCAAGCAGCCCCGGTTCTAATTGCCTCAATGCCCCTGGTTTCTCTGCCCTAACAAAAAAAAAAAAACAAAAAAAAAAAAAACACCTGACTAATTATATTATTAGTTACATTTACGCAATATAATTTACCCAGTCAAGATACTCCAACCAATAATAATTGAGAACTGGTACAAATCATATTTGGTTATTACAAAAAAAAAAAAAAAAAAAAAAAAAAAAAAAAAAAAAAAAAAAAAAAAAAAAAAAAAAAAAAAAATATTAGACTACGAAAATGGTTACTAATAATATTCAAACGAACCATTTTTTTTTTCAATGTTATTAATTGTACATGCACTTACTTACAGATTGACGCCAGTCATTGGGTCCGTCTCGAAAGGAGATCTCCTATGAACCATTGTGTTACCAAGGAGTTTTACACCTTCTGATAATCATGGGGGGGGGGGTGAATTTTCACCCCAACTTGAAACCATTGCTGGTGTCTAATTTTTGAATATTTTTCAAATTCGTAAAACCACCTTATTGTTCAGTATTCTATGATTACCTGTGATCACGGGAAAAACTACGGTGAAAATAAGCGTACGGATATCTGATTTTGGCACCTGCTAGATGTTATGGTAATGTTTAACCAGAAGTATACTATGTTTTGACTAGGTCCTAGGTGATGTTACCTGATTGCATGTCGAATTTACTCAAAGTATCGGTAAATGTACCATACTTCTGGTCAAGTTTACCATAACATCTAGCAGGTGCCATAATCAGGTATCCGTATGGTTATTTTCACCAATCTTTTTTTCCCGTGGACTCGCCGTTTTTTTTTTTTTTCAAATTGTTAATTTTTTTAATGTTATGGGTGAAGAAATTTCCAAAAAAGCACTAAATTCAAATATTCCAAACATATTTTAACCGTTCCATTGATTTCTTTGAATTTTGAATTTTGGATGCAAGATAATCCCAGAAACAATCGCATATTCTAAAACTGCATGAAAAAAGCTATAAGATCACATAAAAAAATAATATTTCGTCTCAAATTTGTGTGGGGGGGGTTTCCCTCCAGCGACTTGTTTGCCTATAAATACGAGCAAATTTGATGAAAATGTCTGAATTTTTGTGGAAAGCTAAGTGATTCTTTCAAATTTTTGGCTTTTTATATCTTTCAAAAACTGACCTGGGGTGAAAATTCACCCCCCCCCCCCCTGGTAACACAAGGGTTAAACTTACCTCTATCAGAACATGATACAAATACTCAATAGAGAACCTTAATCTTTGAACGACCCTCGTAAAGTTCAAAAATTTTCGAAACTCCAAAAAGTTCAGCCTGCACTTCTCTTAGGATGTCCGTAAAATTAATTTCCCGTTCCTGCTGTGCGTCGTCGGATGGTGGCAGCTCGCAGCTTTGCCTCTTGCTCTGAACTCTGGAACTGAAACTGTCGGCCCCTGAGGCCTCCGCGGCGCGCGGCGGCCCACAGCCCCACAATCCTTCTAATTTTTCACTGAAGCGTGAGAAATAAATGAATTCATAATTCCTTGCTAGAGGCAGACAATAAAAACAGCTGATTTCGAAAACCGTTGCGCGACGAGCTACCCCCCTCCACCCCCCCCAATCACCTCAAGCCACCACACTCTACAAGCAACTAACGTCATATAAATTACAATTTAGGGAAATTAATTGACTGTATTTTAACCCCCTCTCCTTCTCAAAGACTTTTCATCTTATATTTTCTCTCTCGAATGGAGAAATACTCGCTCTCCAGATATATAGTACCCCCTCTCTACCCCCTCCCCCTCCCTTCACCTTCCCTCCCCCCTCCCTTCACCTTCCCTCCCCCCTCCCTTCCTCCTCCCTCCCCCTCCCTCCCCCTCCCTCCCCCTCCCTCCCCCTCCCTGCCCCTTTCGTTACTGCCTTCCTCGCACAACTCGCCAATTTAAAACCAAATTAACACCCGCGTTGTCCGACTCATGAACTTGTGTACAATTATTGTGCATTTTGCACGCTTTGTGTACTTCTTGCGTGACACATATTTCATTCATCGCCGCGAGTTCGAGTGAGTTATCGCCCGGAAGTGTTCTTTGTAACCTCTCGGCACTGTTTTCCGCGATGAAGTACGCGGAAATATAAAACTGGTATAGAATTTACCATCTGCGTAGCTGATTTTGGCGTCTCCTAAAAAGTATGATGAAGTACGCGGAAATAAAAGACTGGTATAGAATTTACCATCTGCGTAAGTAGCTGATTTTGGAGTCTCCTAAAAAGTATATGGTAAATTGCACCATAATATGCTAAATGCAACGTACCTTCTGGCAAAATATAAGTTAAACTGTTGGTACATTTTATCATAATCTAATGAAATGTTTCATACTTTCTATCCAAAATCAGCTACGCAGATGGTAAATTTTAATATGCTAAACGCAACGTACCTTGTGGTAAATTATAAGTTAAACTGTTGTTACATTTTATCATAATCTAATGAAATGTTTCATACTTTCTATCTAAAATCAGCTATGTAGATGGTAAATTTTAATATTCTGAACGCAACGTACCTTGTGATAAAATATAAGTTAAACTGTTGGTACATTTTATCATAATCTAATGGAATGTTTCATACTTTCTATCCAAAATCAGCTACGCAGATGGTAAATTTTACCAGCCTTTTTTTCGTGTATTTTTGAAATAGAACGAACGAAATATCCGTGGTGAAGTTTCAAAAAAAAATTCGATTCATTGCTTTGTTTCATACAAATTGGTTATATTTGTCACTAATTAAGCATGCAAACTAATATTTCCGATGTTGAAAAATATTGATCGAAAAGGAGATTTATCGATTCATTCAGAAAATAAATCATAGAAAAAGAAAGACGATTGAATAAAGACATAATAAACTATACTATTGGCCGGTGGCCGCTTCGCGGCCAAGCATCATTCCGTTTCGTGTGATTTTAGGCGCACCGTTGGCACAACGTGCGCCTATTGAAATCGCCCTGATACTCAATAGAGTATACTACGCCCCCTTGTGATCAAATGGCGAAATGAGCTTTTTTGATGTCGTGAAATTTAGGTTGTGTCCTGTGTTTTTTTTATGCTAATTTCATTTGAAAAGTTAATGTTCTCCCAGCCACGACTGAATTCTGAGTTGGTTGGGAGTAATTTCATGTTCATTGATTGACGTTTTTTTAAAGTTATTCTATGTCAAAAATTTCCAACCTCACTTTTTGATTATTTCAAATTTTCCCGGTATATATTCTAGGTGATCAAGAGAACCAATCATTTGCCGTTCTGAATGTTTGTTTTTTTGCATGTAGGTAAATGCAATTATTATAATTAATTATAGCGTGTGGTCAAACGCAAAACGGAAAGTCCCTACAGCAAGAACTCTGAACATTCCTTATCTCAATACTCAGAATTCTCATTTAATTACCAAAAATTACTGCGCATCGAAGAGGATCTCTTACTATTCAGCCCTGATGTCGTTGTTTCCATAGTGGTCCCTGCCCTAACCTCCTCCATATTTCCTATCAAATTTCAGCTATTTGTTTACGCTCAAATTTCTAGTACTCCAGGAACTTCCTGATTTCTTATGCTACCTTATGCTACATCTGTTGTACTACCTATGTTGATTCAAGCTGTCACTCTCCTCATATGTCTCAAAGTATCTTGAGACACTCAAACTGGTTCCTTAATCATATAGTTTGGTAGTCCGCTAACCTTTGACAGTCACCTATTTTGTCGGAGATCATCATCAGTCATGCCTAAAAGTTTAGCGCTTAGACTTTTGTACAAATTGGGATTGCGCCTCACAATTTGGTGACAGTTAAGTTAGCGTCATATGATGAAATATGAATCAGCGCTCCATTTCTTTCTGAAATTTGTGTTACCGAGTCAATTTCTTCTGAAAATTATGTCAGCGTACATGCTGTTTTTTACTGAAACTTGAGTGAGCGCACAGTTTTGAGCAAAAACATTTTCAAACGCTATAAAAAAAAAAGAAAACAATACGGCATTGGAGAAAATGGGGAAATTGAGTTAGTGCTTATACTTTTGCTGAAAATTAAAGTCGTGCACCACGTTTGGTTAAAATTAAGTTATGGCGCTTTTTTTTTGCTGCAAAATGACTCAACGCGCCATGTGTTTCTGAAAGGTGTGTGATCTCATCAAATTCTTCTAAAAATTATGTCAGCGCATCGGTTTTTACTGATACTGAGGTGAGAGTGCTAATTTGAGCCAAAAATATTTTAACGCTAATAATCAGAATTAGAGACTGATTAGGTGTGTTGCGGTTGGATCAGTCATGCCTAAAAGTCTACATCCGACGGAGATGGTGTGATTGTATTTTTACTTTCTCACTCAAATGAAATTAGAAAAATTGAGAAAGTATTGCGTTGGCGCAGAGATTTTCAAGGTATTTTGTTGCGATAGTTGGCCTCTCAGGACAAAGTCAATCATGATTTAGTCAAAGTAATTGCCTCTTATCATGTCTAATACCATCCATAAGAACATCCTTCCATCATATTTTCTATTTCTTAACCCTTTCTGACTTAGAGAGATTTATGTAAAAAAAATCTTTGGCGTCTGTCCGTCAGTCCGGCTGTTCGTCACTCCGTACCTAGGCATAAGTTTTGAACCATTGATCCTTATGCATCCAGATTTTGCACAGTTGTTGCTTTTTAGATTCCCCAGAGGTACTTTTTTTTTTTTTTTTTGAAATTTTGATTTTTAGGGTAGTTATGGGAAAAAATTATTTTCATTAAAATCAATGGTAAAATGGATAAAAATGAATAAAAATGGAATAATTCAAGTTTGGCTCAATCAATTTTGATGAAAGTTAGAAAAAAAATATCTATTTTCAGCCTACTATGGAATGAACCACTTATAGTTCCTATATTCATTCCTTAAGACTGTTTAAAAAATCAAAATAAGCGCGCTCGAGCCGAAAAATAGATTTATCGTGAGAAATCAATCTTAAAACTTGGAGTCAATCAATAATGGCTCCATGAATTTTGATAAAACTTTGTACACACAATCTACTATCAATAAACTTAAATATTTTTCTCTCTGTGTCACCAAAAACAACCGATAAAACCATTTCTAGAGGTAATATAGGTACGATTGAGCAAAAAATTTGGGAATATGGGCAAATAAAAATATAATCCTATTATTTGTGATAGTTCAGGTTTAGTTCAATCAATTTTGATGAAAGTTAGCGACAAAAATCTACATTCAGCCTACTATAAAATAAACCACTTATAGTTACAATATTCAACCCTCAAAACCGTTCAAAAAATCAAAATATGTGCGCTCGAGCCAAAAAATGGAATTATCGTGAGAAATTAAGTAATCTTAAAACTTGGAGTCAATCAATAATGGCTGGATGAATTTTCATGAAACTTTTTACACACAATCTACTATCAAAGTACTAACATATTATCCTCTCTTGATCACCATACACAACCGATTAGACCTTTTCAAGAGGTAATATAGGTGCGATTGAAAAAAAAATATGGGTATATAAGCAAAAAAAAACATAATCTTATTATTTCGGATAATTCAGGTTTGGTCCAATGGATTTTGACAAAATCTGGCAAATAAAATCTACAATTGGTTTACAAAAGAAATTAGCCCTTACAGTTACAATATACAACCCTTGAGAGAGTTTAAAAAATCAAAATAGGGTGTTTGACCAAAAAAAAGAAAAAATGAAAGTGAGGAATTAATTTTAAACTTGGAGTCAATCATTAATGGGATGGATTTTGACAAAAATGTTCAGAAACATAATGTTTTAAAAAAAATACACTAAACACTGCACTGTGTGCACTAAAACATTTTTCTGGTACAGTCCTCATAAAAACCTTACGACCGTTTCGAGGGGCAATATAGGTACGATCGAGCAAAAATCTTTTGAAACTAATTGTAAGCAAATATTAAGACAAACATAATATTTGCAATAAGTAATTCAAGTATGACTCAATTAAGTTCGATGAAAATTGCATCAAAACGTTTGCAACCAGCCTAGGCAGAAATTTCTTTTCAATGTATTACTACAATATTCAACTTTTAAGTCTAAAGCTGTTTAAAAGCAATATAGGTTTCATTACACCAAAAAACAGAATATTCAAGGAAAATTAATTTTATAAAGAAAAGTCAATCAAAAATGGCTGAATGAATTTTGTTGAAATTTTGTTTGCACAATCTACGACTTAAGTACATCTTTGGAGGGGGGTTAATCTATTAAACAAAAAAAATTATTTCGAAGATCTACAGTTTGAAAGAAGAAACCAAACATAGTACTCAATGGAGGAAATGCAAGAATCAGTACATTTCGACCTCCTATAAAAACTAAGGGAAAAAAAAGACTCCCAAAAATAGAACAAAGAGCAAATATAATGAATGCAGCTCAAAGAATAACAACTTATTGGAATCTTGAATTACCTACTCTAAACCCTGTTATAAGCAACATCAGATTAAGGCTCTCAATTAGCCTTCAAATAACAAAATAGGCAACTATTCCTACAGCTTCTCTACAAAATTGCAAACTCTTCGGATTGAAGGCAGAAATATTATGTCCGGAGGTGAAAATATTTGAAATTTGAGGGGGGTTTGGGGATCTCCCCCAGAATTCTAAAGGGGGGTCTGGAGGTATCCCCCAGCATTTTAAAGGGGGGTTTGGGGGGCTCTCCTAGTATTCTAAAGGGGGTCTGGGGGTCTCCTCCAGAATTCTTTAGGGGGTTAGGGGGTCTCCTCCAGAATTCTTTAGTGGTGGGGGGGGGTCCGGGGGTCTCCCTCAGATAAAAGTGATGAGAGAAAGTGTTCGTAGGGTATTCCCTACAGTTTATTTTTTATCATTTCGAGATTTGATTAACGTATTTCGTCCATTGTGCGCGGATCAAATGCTTTGTCACCAGTCGTGGGACGTCATGGGGACATTTAGGAGAGATGTCTTTTGACTCACTGTAACTTCTTCATCTTTTCTTACGTTTTGCCATGGCGTCCTTTGTTTTACTTGGCATCACACTTCACGTTCAAATTTTTTACCGGGCAACCAAAGAACGGTGCCAGCTAATGGAATATGGCAACATTGTTTTTCTCTACTCTAACACATCATGAAAAATAATCGATTCTTGGTGGTCCGATTTCTTCTTACTACCGATCACTTTTTCATGTCCCTATTTTGCGGGATATACTATATCGTTAACTACCTTTTTACTAAAGGGGGTTCAAAATTGTTTTATGAGTATTTGATTGTTTATTACGTGCGTTTAGTGATGTGCAGTAGGAAATTCGAAGGATTTGTTCTATGATTGTCCGTAGTGGTCCCACCGCCCCCCCCCACCACACGACGCACACAGGTTCAGACCCGAACTTTTGCTAGATATGGTGGAAAATTTGAGGGGATGGTTTAAGATTATCCGTAGTGGTCCTAACCTCCCCCCCCCCCCAATCACCACACACCGGTTCGGACCCAAACTTTCGCCGGACAATTTTTTTTTAGATGATTTTTTGAGAATCCAAGGGATTGTTCTAAGATTGTCCGTTGTGGTTCTACCCCCCCCCCCCACTCGCCGCGCACAGGTTCGGACCTTAGCTTTTACTGGACAATTTTTTTGAGATGTTGGAAAATTCGAAGGGTTTGAGATTGTCCGTAGTGGTCCCCCCCCCCCCCACTCGCTGCTTACAGGTTCGAACTTGGACTTTTGCTGTACAATTTTTTTGAGATGGTGGAAAATTCGGAGGGATTGTTCTAAGATTGTCCGTAGTGGTTCTACACCCCCCCCACTCGCCGCACACAGGTTCGGACCCAAACTTTTGCTGGACAATTTTTTTGAGTTGTTAGAAATTTCGAAGGGATTGTCCTAAGATTGTCCGTAATGGTCCCCCCCCCCTCCTTTACTCTTGCACACAGGTTCGGACCCTAACTTTTGCTGGACAATTTTTTTAGATGTTGGAAAATTCGGAGGGATTGTTCTAAGATTGTCTGTAGGGGTTCTACACCCCCCCCCCCCCCCACTCGCCGCACACAGGTTCGGACCCTCACTTTTGCTGGACAATTTTTTCTGAGGTGGTGGAATATTCGAAGGGTTTGTCCCATATAAGATCGTATGTAGTGGTCCTAACCCCTACCCACTCGCCGCATCCAGGTTCGGACCCGGTTTTTTGCTGGACACATTATTTTTGAGATGGTGGAAATGGAATTTGACTCATGAGGACCAAATTTGCTCAAGGTGCGCCTTCTCTGACACTGTAGTGTCAGAACTATCTGCTTGTTTGTTTATGCATTCACAATAAAATGAGAAGTTCGGGATAAGCGAACAAATATGCATGACCGAGATCGCACACCTACAATAACCTTTCATTCGTTGAACTGACATGTAAGAGTATAAGACATTGCGTTTCAGTAAATCAAAAATCTATGGAAGAGTGGAAGAGAAACTTAGCGCGGGAAAAGTATGCCTTTTTCAAACAGCCCTTTATTAACGACAATAATTTTTTGAAATAGGTTGGCTCGAAAATTCAAGCAAACTTCATCTAAGATTTTAATTTTTTAAGCTTATTGGACGTGGGGTCATATACACATTATACACCCCCTATTATTTGGGGTCATTCTTTCAGCGCTTTTTGACTATCGATTTCGCAGCAAATTGCCGTTTTTTGGCTACTTTATCAAAAAATTTCCCTTTGGGGCATTTGGTGTACGTTTTAGAGCTTTTGGCTTACCTTTTTTGGGAATTGGCGCTTTTAATGGTCGCCTCCCCCCCCCCCCCCCCAAATGATGAAATTCCTACTTTTTAGAGTTGTTCCAGACCACTTCACGAAGCTCAAGTTAGTATGACCAGTGAACAACTGCTGGCAGCCGATTTTAGCGTGCGACGCGACGGGTCTATTGGACCCAGTTTCAGCATCTAAGGGCATCTCAAGTTCACCATAGAGTTTTAGTGTGAAGTAAACGGTTAGGCAAACATTACATCAATAAATGCACTCATCGGTCGCAATCGGTTGTGACAAAACTCGCATAGCGTTTCAAACTCTATCTCACCCACTCTCCCGTGCGACCTCCAATCCCACTGGCGGCACTGGCGGCTCGTGGAGGTGAGGCGATGAAAATGAGAGGTGTACAGGATTTTTTTTGAAATCCTCTTCACATAAACTTTTTTGATAATTTTATGTTCCATTCATACTTTTTGGACTATTGAAAGAAAGGACGATAGAATAATAATTATTTAAACCTTTGTATTTTTTTTTTAATTTTTTTTTTCTTTCTCAAACTTAAAAAAATGTGAGGTGATGGATCCTTGTCGCCTCACTTGCCTCACCTGGCGAGCCGCCACTGCTTTCTAGTGTCCTGATTCGTATACACAGGGCCTCGTATTACGGCATGTTAATAGCAAAATCGCATTAAAATTGAGGAATGCATTTCTGCCAAAAAATATTTCACAAAAGATGTCTCTAAATACATTTTTTTTTTTTTTTTTTAAATTATAGTATAGCAGTACAACATGGGGGTTACGTGAGAGCAAGAAAGACGGTTTGTCTTTGTTTGGAACGCTCATCACCGGATGACGTTATCACCAAGTCATCACTAAAAGAACCGTCTATTTCGAAATAAACGTCGTACTGGCCCTCTAATATTACTGCACAGTTTAAAAAAAATAACAGGTATATAATCAAATGAACCAAAAAAAACTACATACTCAAGGCTCAAGAGATCTATCGAAACTTTGTTTTTTTTTTTTTTTTTTTTAAATGGGAAAAAAACAGACCTTAAAAACATTATAACCTTGCCAAAACGCGAACTGAAACGAAAACAACTCAAATCGCCAACTTAAAAATGAAAAAATCTGCAACCATATTCTTGGTTCGTTAGTAAGTAGTATTCTTGGATGAATCACTTGCACATTTAAAGTAAACAACGCATTTACAACAGGAAGCCAATTATTTACTTAACTCAGTAATATTTGACAGTTTATTATTTAAAAAAAAATTTTAACCACCGTCTCAACTTATCAATTTTAAACCCTAATGTCCCTAATCATTTAGTTTCTTTATAAATTCTCGAAACCTAGCTCAAATTTGCAGGGTTATATTCGAGGTATCGAATCAATGCACCGATCTCATCAAGTCATCACTCGTTGATTGTACTATTCTGTAAATGTGCGTATAAAACATATGATAAATATCGAAGCTCTATACATCACGAAGCGATACAGCAACCGTGTCAAGCCATCATCAATCGAAGACTGTACAGTGCTGTCGTATATTTAACATAAAAGATACTTTCTTATTAAGTCTGAAGTGACTGTATATTTCTCGACACAGCTAGCAGCACTGTGACTGTCCTATTGAGTATATCTTCAAAAAACATGGATAAAAAGTCGAAGCTATACATCGATATCATTAAGTCGCTATTAAAATGCGTCTACCCGAACGGTTCCTCCCGCGAGTAAAACATATGATGAACATCGCCATGGTAACGTCAAATCGTGCGATCAAATTTAAAAAAAAAAATTTCAGAGCATCACGTTTCTCGCTCACACGCGTACAAAATCGTATGCTCTTCCGCACGTATGCATTTAAAAAAGGACTACAAAATCTCGCTTCTCTCTCTCACCCTTGCAAAACGAACTGATTCGCATCCTTTTCGCACTCGCACAACTTTTTGAAAAAAAAGTTTTTAGCATTTTAAAAAGGGACGCGGGGCCCGTAAGGAAAAACTTATAATTTTCCCGAAGCATTGGAGCCGATCCCGATCGAATGGTACCAGGCCCCTCCCGAACGGTGTAACGGTTCTTCGGGAACTTAGCTTTATTCTTACAAATATAATATAAGAAGATGTGGCGTTTGATCGACCTCAAATTAACGTTTGTTACTAAGGGCGGTTTAGTTTCGTTTCCAAGCAGAGCGTGTTATTGCACTGGTGGATCCATACATCTGGCAACGGTGTATTCTTCCTATTTGATTGCTTGAAAAACAGTCGATTAGCCCCGTGGCTATAGCCCTTTCAAGAATCGATTGTTTATCATACATTCATATGGGAAGATAGCGTAGTTGCCAGATCGCTGAATGGAGCTGTTGCAAACTTTTGCTACAGGCTTATTAATAGTTGATATTGAAGTAAAACCCTGTAAAAATAACGATTCGCGCACTAAAAAATCGAAATCCACTCCTAAACTCACAAAATTCTTTTAAACGCGAGACCGTAATGGCGGCCGGGGCCGCGGTTTGCATTGAGTTTCCCTATCTTCAATCAGCGCCATCTACACGAGGTGTTCTCGCAACACCACAAAAGAAGAAGAAGCAAACGATTGCCACTAGATTTGGGCGGCCTTGGCGGCCTTGGCCGCCATTAGGGTCTCGCGTTTGGGAAATATTTCGTGAGTTTAGGAGTAGATTTCGTGGTCTTTTAGTGCGCTAATAGTTATTTTTACAGGGTTTTACCCCCATAATCAACTTTTAAAAAGCCTGTAGCAAAAGTCTGCAACAGCTCCATTTGCATATGAGTCATTGACTTAATACAGATTGCATAATGTATTTCTAAACCAGTCGACAAACAGTCTCTCGGACTCGAGGCTGGGAAGAAATATTTAAAATTCAAGTACAAACTGAAAATGTCTACAAAATTTAAATTTTGTCAAGTTTTCAACTAAACTTCCAAAAGTTTCATTTCAAAATCAGGGAATGATAGGAGAAATCATGAAAGCTTGTCAGAAAAATTTTCTGATAAACCCACAAGTCTTCCGTAACGCAACGCAAAGTCAAAACTTTCACCTTGTAGAAACGTACAAAGGTCGTACTATGGCCTGTGCTTACATCAGATTTTGATATAACTTAGATGGCAGAAAATGAAGGAACCTGAGAATACTCCACCCTGAAAACTGCTCAGCCTTTTATCAATAGATAAAAGAGGACAGATCTTATCAGATGTGGCTGTCACAAGTGACACAAGCACACCTTGGAAAAAGAAAAAATTTACGTTGGCATGACGTTATATGATAATGCGTCAGTGAGAAATAAGGGTGGAGGTCGGAGCTCGTTGCGGGAATGAGAAACCCAGGGTTGTCTGACCCTGGAGCCCTCTCGAAACGTCTTCCATTTAATTCAAAGTCGAATTGGGGATTTTCTGTGAAATTTGGCAACGTTGCTATAGTGAACAGAACCCACGCTGCATCTCGCCCCCCGACAACGCAACTTTGACGCAACGCTGACGCAGGGAATCAAATACGATGCGGAAAATATTTGATAAATTTCTGCCCAGTGCTCCGAAAACGAAACGACTGATTTAATGCGCATAGCATCGAAAGAAGGCTAACTCCGGACGCCTCTTCACCCAGAGCTGCCGATTTGCGTAGATTTAATGGCATTTTGAAATTCACCGAAGATTCCATCGGTTAAGAAAAGATTACAGAGTTTAGTTCAGAGTATGACCACAGAATAATACAATCAGAAGGGAAACTCCCATAAGAGCCAATGGAAACAAAATTTGGAATTTACTGGCACAAACTGGCAACTGTGCCTACTCACTTCTCAAGATGGCGGACATGCTTTTTCAGGCTATACAACCAATCACAACTCGGCCAGTTGCCGAAGATCTGCCGAAGATTGCCGAAGATACTCACTTTCGAACATGGCGGCCCGAAGTAAAGAATGTTTCAAAATGAAATAGAGTTTCCGTTCTGATTAGAGTATTCTGTGGTATGACTGTAATGCACGAAAAAACTACCGTCTTTTACCTTTTCTCAACCGGTATAGAGTCGTCGATAACTTTGAAACCTTGCGGATATTTTAATTAATCAACGGAGTTTCCACCGATTGAGAAAAGATTACTGATCCAAGTATTTTCGTGCATTACAGTGATGCACTGAATTGAGCTATGTAATCATTTCTCAGCCGGTAGAATCATCGGTGAATTTAAAAATTTCATTAAATCTACGCAAATCGGCAGCTCTGCTTCACACCCCCTTCCAGTGTTGCCAGATTGGGGTGAAAAATCCGTATGTTTTACATTGATATAAATGGGGACGATACGGCTTTTTACCCTCGATCTGGCAACACTGCACCCCTCTCGCTAAGAGAGAAAGAGAAACGAAAAAAGAGAAGCTAACAGCGGAGTTTTTTTTTTTTATTATTTATATTTTTGTTGTAACGATGAGAAAATTGCAAAGATGCGAAGATTCAGCAAATCCGTATTGAAAAACGCGGGATCCCGGGTTTGGGCGCCATGCGGGAACAGAGGCGAAAAGTAAATGGATGGGGTGAAAATATGAAGTGGTAGGGGAGGGGGGAGTGGTTAGCGCAGACCGGGAGCCTCGACAGAATGTAAACTTGATCGTCAGCGCTAGAAATAATAAATGAACAAGATTAAATTGTCTCTTGAGTTAAGTTTTTGGATACGTATTTAATAATCCCGCGCTAACGCAACGCTCTACGCTACGTCAAACAGGCTACAGCATAGCGCAAGTCTCCAGATTTTAGTATGAGCAGACGAAGCGTCTCATTAGCAATCCCAGTTTACGAATGAAACGCTTTTTGAAACACAACACACGTGATGTTAGATGTGAATACATGGTTGAGGAAAATTTCAGCTCGCGCTTTTAACTCATAAACAGATATAGAAATACAGAGGAAGAAAAGAGAGATAGCCGGAGGAAAGGGCCTTCAAACAAAAAGGGAACCTTGAACTTTTCATATAGTGGTGACTTGTTTGCAGTTTGGTGCCTCTCCTTCCTTCACATTCAGGCCTCTTTACTTCAGCGTTGATGCAAGCGAAGCGCTCATACTATGTAACTTCTTATGATTTTTTTTAGTCCACTAAAAAACTTTAGAAAAAAAAATATATTTCTTATTTTGAAGTCACTTTTTCATTTTTTACTCCTACAAATGTCATCCTAATTTCAAGCTTTCTGGCCAAAACACCACATTTTGCCTAGAAGAACCAGCTTATCTTTTTATAGTCAGAAGCTACACGGACAGTGGCGTTGCGTGCAACAATGCAACTGCTCCATTCAAACTCATTAAATATATTGAATTTTCCTTGTGCACTGTAACCCCCTGAATTCGATATTTTACACGAGTTTAAATGGATAGAATACATTGTTGCCGAATTGCACCCGACGCCACTGTATACGGAGCGATCAAAACGATAGGAGGCCCAACATTCAGAACCGCGTAAATCGCCGGTACTCTCTTACTCCATCATTTGCAGCTAACTCCAGAATTTCATAGCCGAACCGCGGTAAAAGTCTTCCATGAATTTCCATGACCGAAATAAATTTCGTGGGCAAACTATTATTTTTCCATAAAATTTCATGGAATTCCGTGGGCAATTATGAAAAGATAATAATTTCCCACGGAATTTACGTCAAAGAAATCCATGGAACACTTTTTCCAGCAGGCTGATTATGAACGGTCATATCGTAATGCTATCGAGTCGATGATGGAGTGCGTGTTATCTTATGGGTGGTGCCATTCCGAAAGGTTTCATTCCGATAGAAACCCTTCCATCTCAGCGGAAATTCTCCGATTGCTCAGGAGTCATCGGCTACTTTCCGCTGAGATGGGAGGGTTTCTATCGGAATGAAACCTTTCGGAATGACACCACCCGTAAGATAACACGCACTCGATCATCGACTCGATAGCATTACGATACGATCGTTCAGAATCAGCCTGCAGTGGAGAATCTGATTACTTTGTCAGAGCCAATGAGCTATAACTTTAGAGTGGCATAGCGGGCTGGTCTACCTTGTGGCACACAGGGTTGAAGGAATCCCGGGAAAAAACGGAATTTGGACGGCAGATTCCAAGGTTTGAGGTTATATTTTGTAGGTCGTTACCGGCGACGCCCGAGTTTGATTACGGAACGACCTTCAAATTTAACCTCAAAATCGATTTTTACGGCAAGATGGCGGCGCCCTAGGTGACAACAATGAACCAGCGGAACGTTCCTTGATGTGCCACTCTAAAGTTATAGCTCATTGGTTAGAGCTAATAATTGAGTGGACTGAGCAGAAAGAGAGCGTGGAAAAAGGAAGAAAAAACAAGCAGATAGTTCTGACACTACAGTGTCAGAGAAGGCGCACCTTGAGCAAATTTGGTCCCTCATAAATCAAATTCCATTTCCATCATCTCAAAAATAATCTGTCCAGCAAAAATCCGGGTCCAAACAAGGGTGCGGCGAGTGGGTAGGGGTTAGGATCACTACGTACGATCTGAGGACAAAACCCTTCGAATATTCCACCATCTCAAAAAAAAACTGTCCAGCAAGAGATTATAGGTACGAACCTGTGTGCGATGAGGGGGGAGGTTGTACAACCACTACGGACAATCTTAGAACAATCCCTCCGAATTTTCCACCATCTCAAAAAAAATTGTACAGCAAAAGTTCAAGTTCGAACCTGAAAGCGGCGAGTGGGGGGGCGGTAGGACCACTCCGGACAATCATAGAACAGTTCCTTCGAATTTCCCACTGCACATCACTAAACGCACGTAATAAACAATCAAATACTCATAAAATAATTTTGAACCCCCTTCAGTAAAAAGGTAGTCAACAATATAGTATGTCCCGCAAAATAGGGAAATGAAAAAGTGATCAGTAGTAAGAAGAAATCGGACCATGCCGAGTCATTGGTTATTAGTCCAGCCAGTCAGACCCCAACGCTCTTAACAGCTTAGATCAGCTCCAAGATGCTCATGAGACCGGAAATGTTTCTCCCAGTTTCTTGAAAGTAATCTTGGAGTCCACTGAACGCATTATTTCCATGTAAAAATTGGTCTAAAGGTTAACTGGCAGTGACGGCTCTATCAATTTGGCAACACTGTTTTTGTCTCTATTTGATTTTATATGTAAAATGATCGATTTTTGGGTAGGAGACTGACCTCGCCAAGAATCGATTATTTTTCATGATGTGTTAAAGTAGAGAAAAACAATGTTGCCATATTCCATTAGCTGGCACCGTTCTTTGGTTGCCCGGTAAAAATTTTAACGTGAAGTGTGATTCCAAGTAAAACAAAGAACGCCATGGCAAAACGTAAGAAAAGATGAAGAAGTTACAGTGAGTCAAAAGACATCTCTCCTAAATGTCCCCATGACGTCCCACGACTGGTGACAGGCATTCGATCCGCGCACAATGGCCGAAATACGTCAATCAAATCTCGAAATGAAAAAAAATAAACTGTAGGGAATACCCTACGAACACTTTCTCACACCTTTTTTATCTGAGGAAGACCCCCAGACCCCCCTCCCCCACCACTAAAGAATTCTGGAGGAGACCCCCTAACCCCCTAAAGAATTCTGGGGGAGACCCCCAGACCCCCCTTTAAAATGCTGGGGGATACCCCCAGATCCCCCTTTAGAATTCTGGGGGAGACCACCAAACCCCTCTCAAATTTCAAATATTTTCACCTCCGTACATAACTCTGCCTTCAATCCGAAGAGTTTGCAATTTTGTAGAGAAGCTGTAGGAATAGTTGCCTATTTTGTTATTTGAAGGCTAATTGAGAGCCTTAATCTGATGTTGCTTATAACAGGGTTTAGAGTAATTCCAGATTCCAATAAGTTTTTATTCTTTGAGCTGCATTCATTATATTTGATCTTTGTTCTATTTTTGGGAGTTTCTTTTTTCCCTTAGTTTTATAGCAGGTCGAAATGTACTGATTCTTGCATTTTCTCCACTGAGCTATGTTTGGTTTCTTCTTTCAAACTGTGGATCTTCAAAATAATTTTTTTGTTTAATAGATTAACCCCCCTCCAAAGATGTACTTAAGTAAGTCGTAGATTGCGCAAACAAAATTTCAACAAAATTCATTCAGCCATTTTTGATTGAATTTTCTTTATAAAATTAATTTTCCTTGAATATTCTATTTTTTGGTGTGATGAAACCTATATTGCTTTTAAACAGCTTTAGACTTAAAAGTTGTATATTGTAGTAAGACATTGGAAAGAAATTTCTGCCTAGGTTGCAAACGTTTTGATGCAATTTTCATCGAACTTAATTGAGTCATACTTGAATTACTTATTCCAAATATTATGTTTGTCTTCATATTTGCTTACAATTATAGTTTCAAAAGATTTTTGCTCGATCGTATCTATATTGCCCCTCGAAACGGTCTTAAGGTTTTTATGAGGACTGTACCAGAAAAATATTTTAGTGCACGCAGTGCAGTGTTTAGTGTATTTTTTTAACACATTATGTCTGTGAAAAGTTTTGTCAAAATCCATCCCATTAATGATTGACTCCAAGTTTAAAATTAATTCCTCACTTTCATTTTTTCTTTTTTTTGGTCAAACACCCTATTTTGATTTTTTAAACTCTCTTAAGGGTTGTATATTGTAACTGTAAGGGCTACTTTATTTTGTAAACCAATTGTAGATTTTATTTGCCAGATTTTGTCAAAATTCATTGGACCAAACAGGAATTATCCGAAATAATAAGATTATGTTTTTATTTGCTTATTTACCCATATTTTTTTTTCAATCGCACCTATATTGCCTCTTGAAAAGGTCTAATCGGGTTTTTTATGGTGATCAAGAGAGGAAAGTATGTTAGTACTTTGATAGTAGATTGTGTGTAAAAAGTTTCATGAAAATTCATTCAGTCATTATTGATTGACTCCAAGTTTTAAGATTACTTAATTTCTCACGATAATTCCATTTTTTGGCTCGAGCGCACCTATTTTGATTTTTTAAACGGTTTTGAGGGTTGAATATTGTAACTATGAGTGGTTTATTTTATAGTGGGCTGAATGTAGATGTTTTTTGCTAACTTTCATCCAAATTGATTGAACCAAACCTGAACTATCCCAAATAATAGGATTATATTTTTATTTGCTCATATTCCCAAATTGTTTGCTCAATCGCACCTATATTACCTCTTGAAATGGTTTTATTGGTTGTTTTTGGAGACACAGAGAGGAAAATATTTAAGTTCATTGATAGTAGATTGTGTGTACAAAGTTTTATCAAAATTCATAGCGCCATTATTGATTGACTCCAAGTTTTAAGATTGATTTCTCACGATAATTCTATTTTTTGGCTCGAGCGCGCTTATTTGAATTTTTTAAACAGTTTTAAGGAATGAATATAGGAGCTTTAATTGGTTTATTCTATAGTAGGCTGAAAATAGATTTTTTCTGCTAATTTTCATCAAAATTGATTGAGCCAAACTTGAATTATTCCATTTTTATTCATTTTTATCCATTTTACCATTGATTTTAATGAAAATCATTTTTTCCCCATAACTACCCTAAAAGTCAAAATTTCAAAAAAACAAAAAATCCGCCTCTGGAGAATCTAAAAAGCAACAACTGTGCAAAATCTGGATGCATGAGGATCAATAGTTCAAAAGTTATGCCTAGGTACGGAGTGACGGACAGCCGGACTGACGGACAGACGGACAGACGCCACAGAATTTTTTTACATAAATCTCTCTAAGTCAAAAAGGGTTAAGAAAAATGAAAATATGATGGAAGGACGTTCTTATGGATGGTATTAGACATGATGAGAGGCCATTTTTTTTTACTAAATCATGATTGACTTTGTCGTGAGAGGCCAACTATCGCAACAAAATACCTTGAAAATTTCTGCGTCATCGCAATACTTTCTCAATTTTTCTTCTTTCAATTTTGAGTGAGAAAGTAAAAAGTGATCAGTAGTAAGAAGAAATCGGACCATGCCGAGTCATTGGTTATTAGTCCAGCCAGCCAGACCCCAACGCTCTTAAAAGAGGTTTGCGGAACTACTTTCATTCACAGGGCAGCCGCAGCGCAGCGTTCTCTGTCCATGCTTGAGCGTAAACAAATAGCTGAAAATTGATAGTAAATATGCTTGCAGGTTAGGGTAGGGACCACTACGTAAACAACGAAATCAGGGCTAAATAAGAGATCCTCTTCGATGCCCAGTAATTTTTGGTAATTAAATGAGAATTCTGAGCATTGAGATAGTGAAAGTTTAGAGTTCTTGCTGCTGGGACTCTCCGTTTTGCGTTTGACCAAACGCTATAATTAATTATAATAATTACATTTACATGAAAAAAAAACAAACACCCAGAACGGCAAATGATTGGTTGACTTGATCACCTAGAATAAATACCGGGACAATTTGAAATCATCACTAATCAGAAAGTGAGGTTAGTAAAAATTTTGAAGTAGAATAACTTTAAGAAAACGTGAATCAATGAACATCTAATTACTTCCAACACACTCGAAATTCAGTCGTGATTGGGAAAACATTAACTTTTCAAATGAAATTGGCATTAAAAAAAAACAAGAAACAACCTAAATTTCACGACATCAGAAAAGCTCATTTTGCCATTTGACCACAAGGGGGCGTAGTATACTCTATTGAGTAGCAGACCGATTTCAATAGGCGCACGTAGTACCTACGGTGCGCCTAAAAAGAAACTCTAAAAGTTTTACATTCACAGTGAAGATGGCGCGAAAGCGACAAACAGTGGAAAGGGAAAGCAGGGAGCGTTGAACGCTAGAGAAGCGTAGCCGTAGCCAGTAATGTTGTCTTTCTCTCTCTTTGCCCATTTGAACGCATGTGTTAGAAAAGGATGAAGATAGAGGCTGTCACGTGACTTCAGCCCCTTTCTCTATCCTTCACTAACATATACAGTCAAATAGAATTAAAGAGAGAAAGAAACTCACTATGGCTACGGCTATGTAGAGAAGGATGGTACAATAATTGAGGACTTTTCCGGAAGAAGGGCCCATAAAACAAGAGGTGTGCTCTTCAGCTAAAAACCTCCATTTACTCACAATGCACAATTCTCAGGAAGAGCACACCCATTGTTTCATGGGCCCTTCTTCCGGAAAAGTCCTCAATTGTGGAGGAAGAGGAGAGGATTGGGCCAGACTGAGACGCGCCACGCCACGCCTAACCGCGACACGGCACGCCACGCCACGCCAAAGGGATCAAAAGGAGTGTGGGGGCAAATAAAGTGATCAAAAGTAAGGAGACAGGGACGGGGACAGGGGAAGGGAGAGATTTAGAATTTAATCAAATGGGGGTTTGCGCTGGTCAGCGCGCATAATTGACTCAGTTCGAGTGGAGTGAATCAAAGAAGAGACAAAGCCTTGCGAACGCTATAAACGCGCGCCCTGTCGCGCCGAGAGCTGGAAATTTGGAAACAACAAACATCCGGCAGCAGGGCAAGAGTGGTAAAGGGGGCATACTGGTGTCAATCTGAACGATCCGCGCGCATTCGAAATGCGCTCCCATCCTGCCACACGGTGAATAATTCAAAGTGTGACGAGGGATGGAGAATGGCAGAGAGAGAGAGAGAGAGAGAGAGAGAGAGAGAGAGAGAGAGAGAGAGAGAGAGAGAGAGAGAGAGAGAGAGAGAGAGAGAGAGAGAGAGAGAGAGAGAGGAAATGAGAGAGAATGGGGCAAAACGGAAAGAGAATTTTTGCGAGTCTCCATGGAGAGTAAAATTCCTTTGAATCCCTCCTATCAAACCCCCCCCCCCCCCAGGGGTTGGATCGATTAGCTGTTTCACGTTTACTCACTCACCGATAATCAAGGCAATATTCAACAAATTACACGGATCCGCCTCTTCGCTTCTTTAGTCCGCTAATTTGCTGCCATGCACTACTGTAAAGTATGCGGTACACACAGATAGAAAAAAGAACTGTTAACAATGTCCAGATCGTGGAAATAAAATAAGCCCCCCCGCCCTGAATTCGCGTTCTCGGGTTTTTATCGTGATCAAAGGCTTAATCACTGGCGCTTGGTTGAGCTAATGACTAGCCCGTTAGACTGAAATTCAACCATTCACGAGTTTCAGTCCTATAGTTGCGAGACAGCTGCTTTTTTACGGCGCTCGGATTTGAATCGACCCAAAACTTGGATCATCTGTAGTCTAAATCCGAAATCAATATTCTCTGGTTTTCTCTATTTTTCCCTGAGGATTTTTGTTTCTTTGTTTGCGGGACTCCTCAATTTCGTTTTTGTACTGACTTACAATGCACAATTTGACGCTCAAGCTGCCCAGCGAAGAAAATAGATGAATCAAGTGTCACACGGAATGAATGGTTTTGAAAAAGTAAAGCAGATTACCCTTGGGCCGACATTAATTGAAAAGTAGAGTAAGTAGCTTGTTGACTCATTTTTTATGACTTCTCATCGGTATCATCTGGTTAAAAATGTTTAATTCTCCTGCGTAATTTTTTAGCGAACGAGAAAACATCCTCTTATGCAGGGCCGTAGCTACACCTGTAAGGGCCCCTAGGCAAGATGTATTTTGAGGGCTCCCCCCCTAAAATTGGGGAAGGTTACTGGGGATGTGGGGGGTCATCCGGACCCTCTTGCTCTTCCGGGGTACCGCCAATGTAATTTTAATGGGAAAAAAGACTTACGAGCAGACCTGTCTTTTTCGTGGGCTTTAAATCGCTGACAAGGCTCAGGGCTCTCGAATTGTCTCCTCTGCTCTTCCGGGGCACCGTAAATGTAATTTTAAATGGGGAAACAGACTTACGAGAAGACCTGTCTTTTTGGTGGGCTTTAAATCACTGACAAGGCTCAGGGCTCTCGAAACGCCCCCTCTGCTCTTCCGGGGCACCGTAAATGTAATTTTAAATGGGGAAACAGACTTACGAGCAGACCTGTCTTTTAGTGGGCTTTACATAGGTGACAAGGCTGAGGGCTCTCAAAACGTTCCCTCTGCTCTTCCGGGGCACCGCCAATGTAATTTTAAACGGGAAAACAGACTCTCGAGCAGACCTGTCTTTTTGGTGGGCTTTAACTAGCTGACAATGCTGAGGGCTCTCGAAACGTCCCCTCTGCTTTTCCGGGGCATCGTCAATGTAATTTTAAATGGGGAAACAGACTTACGAGCAGACCTGTCTTTTTGGTGGGCTTTAAATCGCTGACAAGGCTCAGGGCTCTCGAAACGCCCCCTCTGCTCTTCCGGGGCACCGTAAATGTAATTTTAAATGGGAAAACAGACTTACGAGCAGACCTGTCTTTTTGGTGGGCTTTAAATAGGTGACAAGGCTGAGGGCTCTCAAAACGTTCCCTCTGCTCTTCCGGGGCACCGCCAATGTAATTTTAAACGGGAAAACAGACTTACGAGCAGACCTGTCTTTTTGGTGGGCTTTAAATCGCTGACAAGGCTAAGGGCTCTCGAAACGCCCCCTCTGCTCTTCCGGGGCACTGTAAGTGTAATTTTTTATGGGAAAACAGACTTACGAGCAGACCTGTCTTTTTGGTGGGCTTTAAATCGTTGACAAGGTTCAGGGCTCTCGAATCGTCTCCTCTGCTCTTCCGGGGCACCGTAAATGTAATTTTAAATGGGGAAACAGACTTATGAGCAGACCTGTCTTTTTGGTGGGCTTTTAATCGCTGACAAGGCTCAGGGCTCTCGAAACGCCCCCTCTGCTCTTCCGGGGCACCGTAAATGTAATTTTAAATGGGGAAACAGACTTACGAGCAGACCTGTCTTTTTGTGGGCTTTTCACAGGTGACAAGGCTGAGGGCTCTCAAAACGTTCCCTCTGCTCTTCCGGGGCACCGCCAATGTAATTTTAAATGGGAAAAGAGACTTACGAGCAGACCTGTCTTTTTGGTGAGCTTTAAATCGCTGACAAGGCTCAGGGCTCTCGAAACGCCCCCTCTGCTCTTCCGGGGCACCGCTAATGTAATTTTAAATGGGAAAACAGACTTTCGAGCAGACCTGTCTTTTTGGTGGGCTATAAATCGCTGACAAGGCTCAGGGCTCTCGAATTGTCTCCTCTGCTCTTCCGGGGCACCGTAAATGTAATTTTAAATGGGAAAACAGACTTACGAGCAGACCTGTCTTTTTGGTGGGCTTTTAATAGATGACGAGGCTCAGGGCTCTCAAAACGTCCCCTCTGCTCCTCCGGGGCACGCCAATGTAACTTTAAATGGGAAAACAGACTTACGATCAGACCTGTCTTTTTGGTGGGCTTCAAAATGCTGACAATGCTCAGGGCTGTCTAAACGTCCCCTCTGTTCTTCCGGGGCGCCTCCAATGTAATTGTAAACGGGATAACAGACTTACGAGCAGACCTGTCTTTTGGGTGGGCTTTAAATCGATGACAAGGCTCAGGGCTCTCAAAACGTCCCCTCTGCTCTTCCGGGGCACCGCCAATGTAATTTTAAAGGGGATAACAGACTTACGAGCAGACCTGTCTTTTTGGTGGGCTTTAAATAGCTGACAAGGCTCAGGGCTCTCGAAACGTCCCCTCTGCTGTTCTGGACATATGTCAGGCAATGGTTGTCCAAAGGATGTATTTTCCATCCATTTTTATGAGATGATTCGGATGTTTGGCAAAAATTGAGAATAGGAAATGTAGGGAATGCTTTCGTGAATATGAAGAGCCACGTAAAAATAAGTCACAGTTTTTAATATTGCCGTGACTTTTTTTAGATCCTATTTAGATCATTCAACTATCGTCCGGATATGAGTGACTAGAGTTTTCAGATAATTTGAGCAAGGTAATATAGTCGCTGCTGTTCTCATTTTAGTTCAAATGTCAGTTTTAATGATTTGCAGGACCATGAAGCACTAAAGTACTTACATTTCTGAACTTTACGCCGAATGCTTTTGTACAGATCTTGTTAGTCTCAGATTGAAAGAGACACAAATTAGAGAAGAAGGAGAGAAGAAGGAGAGAAGAGGATTGATAAGCTGAGTAAGAGGAGGCTAGGAACGTGATACTTTTTATTGCTAGAATCGTTTGTTGCATGAGAGAATAAACTGCGATAAATACCGAATTTAAGATAGGCCAAAATAAGGCTCAAAATCAAGATCAAATGGTTGCACATGTTTTTTAATGGTCAAAAGGTGCTCAACATAGTGCAATGCTCTTGCAAACTTCTGTGAATGGGGCTCTTGCAAACTTTTACTATAGGGGATTGAAGAGATGATTCTTGCGTAAGAATCAGTAAAAATGATGATGAGTATACCCTAAAATGTCACGAAATTCACTCTCAGAATCAGATGCATGGTGGAGAGACGCAGATTATATTAGAGATTCCTATCTAAATTGAGACATACCTCTGTGTTTCCGTAGAGAAAGTGACAACTTAGACTGGGATCTCCCATGATACCTGACTCTTGCGTTGAATCGCCATTGCAATCTTGCCGTTACAGCAGTTTTGTGAGTTTATTACTGAATTTCAGACTCTACGAGTGTGATTTTCTGGATTTCCGCTGGTTCTACATCTGATTGGACTATTTATTTTCTCGCAGCAAAAGTGTGTATGAGCCTAGTGGCGTCGCGTGCATTCTGGCAACGTTGTATATAGTCCATTAAAACCCATGAAAAAGATCGGAACATTGGGGGTGCACAGTGCACTCCCTCGAATCGATATTTTACATGGGATCAAATGGACAAAATGCTGCGTTGCCGGATTGTACGCGACGCCACTATATGAGCCCCTTTCTCGAACCTCTTCCTCCTTCTGCTCCTGAAGAGTGTCAACATGGTGAAAAAAAGAATGTTTTAACTTCCAGGTGTACAAATAGGAGGGGAAAGATTATGTGACCCAGGGACCATGATGCAGTAAAGGTTTTTTTTTTTTTTTTTTTTTTTTTTTAACGCCTTCGTTCACTAACAACCTTGTACAGGAGAAGCCGGTCGTCGTCGCGTCGTGGCGGACGCGACCCGGTGTGGTTCGGCCATTTTCCCGCGGGACGAAGGATTTATTCGCTTCATCAACACCCAACCGAAATCTTAAATTCAAACTGACGGAGGACTAATGTAAGTTAGGTGACCCAAATGGGGCCCGGCTCTTAAGGTGGCCCACCCCAGCTTATTTCAGTTAATTAAACGAATTGGCGATAGATGGCGTTAGTGCTGAGTAGCAGGATGCTATTGCTTCTCCCACTCCACAAATCAAGAGCATCGGGCGATTCAGTTGGCGCGAAACAGTGCAACGTCTGTTTTCGCAGGTCTTCAGCTAATTTTCACGGAAGGAAACAATCGTAAAAGCTAGGCCCTTAAATTGATTCCACCTTTGACTTTCATTTCATCATAATCATTATAATTTTTGGTTTAACTAGGGTCTAGAGGCCGTTTTTGAACGATAAAATAGCATTTGAATACTTATTAATGAAATTTAAAAGGGGGTGTCCACCTTTTGGTTCATCAAAAATATTAAGGGTGGCCACCTTAGGTGCATTTTTTGCGCGATGTCAAAACTCTACTTTTTTTCAAACGCAAAAAAACCTCAAAAACAAGTAAATTTAAAAAAAATGAAATTAACATATGATAGCCAACTGTCTGAATAGTAAATTGACATATTTAGTTTTTTTTTTATCTCTCTTGACTTATACGTGCATATTGGCCCCAAGCATAGGTATGGCCACCTTTGGGTCACTTACCGTAGAGGTAAGAGGAGATCTTGAGCTGTAGAGTCAGTCGATGCAGTTCTTCATGATTTTTATTTCACGCCATGTCGCTTGTCGTGTGGCGCACACTACATCGATTTAAGATTTGTCAAGAAAAGAATAAAATTGATGTTTTGGCTTCAAAACTGTTTCAGTATCAATACTTTTAGATGTAAGGTATGAAATTTGGCAAGAAATCTGACAGGAAAATAATTTTTGTTTCGTGTTCGTCTGTTTCATTGACATTCATTACTTAAAATTTAATTTTTTGAATTTTTTAAACTGGCAGATTCCAGCGTAGACGTTTCTCCTGAAAATAACAACAACCGCGTTTTTCTCATTGGATAAACGTTTTGAAAGTAAACATGTGACGTTTAGCCAACTATACCACCCCTCTAAAAGTTAGTAATGTCAATCAGAGGAATAGCATGGCAAGTCTCAAAAACCTCTGGCCGCCTAACGAAAATTATTTTCTCTGTCGAATTCTTACAGAGTGGTGTAAGGAACCAGTATCCTTGCTCTCCTTTTTGGATTTTGTCTTCTCATTATTGACTAGAGCTGCCGTTTTGCGTATAATTAATGGTATTTTTCTACTTGCCGATGATTCCACCGGTTGAGAAAAGATTACACAGTTCAGAACAGTATATAACTTTACTGCGCAAAAATACTCTGATCTGTAATCTTTTCTCAATACGTGCAGTCACCGTTTCGTTATTAAAATATCCGTAAGTTTTTTAAAGCCGTCGACGGAGAAAAGATTACAGATGCGAGTATTTTCATGCGTTATTGTCATACACTGAACTGAACTGTGTAATATTTTCTCAACCGGTGGAATAATCGGTGATTTGAAAAATGCCATTAATGATACGCAAAATGGCAGCTCTGTTATTAACATCATAACTCTGTGGAGTGGGTAGGAGAATCAAAAAGATGCATTGAATCTTCAAAGTGTCGCAGCTATCAATTTTATGTGAGTGCATTCAAATATGTTCTGTCAGTAAAACTCACGAACGTGCTTTTCGTGAGATGATGGTGAACACCAAACGTCATCTATGGAATAGATTATTTGTTTACTCCTTGATGTGGCTGATGTCAGTTACTCAGATAGGTGGTTGCTTTCACATCAAGCGCCTTGCTGAAAAATGCCGCTAAGTGAGCCCCATCTCACACACTCTCAATTCACCAGTCTCCGCAAAAAAATAATTTTTTGAAGCATTGAAATAAGTACGCATATAGTATCTTAGACATTCAATTGAAGCAGACCAAAAACTGACAATCCTCAAATAAAGCCATTTTCAATGGGTCTGTTGCGTACTTTTGCTACATCAATATAACTCATTGTTTCTAACGTAAAATTCTGCGAAAATAACGATGCGCATATTAATTAAATACTTTCAAAATCCACTCATTAACTCAGAAAATACCTTCCATTTCAAGCAACCCGCGCTACACTAGACACTATGTCACCGCCTTATAACTACATATATGGAACCATCTCGTTTATGTAAACATGAACAGAACTTACAAACATTGGAATGTTTCTTTTAGATGCGTACATTTCTTATATTATTTTGTAATCTTTGATAAACCGAAAAGACCAGACAGAAAATGCAGCTTATATTTCACGTATTAAAAAAGGAATTCCATCATTTTGTAGTTACGATGTTGTTTACTTATTATGCACGGTGGTTCCGTCTGTATAGTAGTATACCGGTGCAAATAGTGTCTAGTGTAGCGCGGGCTGTTTGAAATTGAAGTGATTTCCTGAGTTAATGAGTGGATTTTGAACGTGTTTAATGTGCGCATCATTATTTTCGCCGAATTTTACATAAGAATCAAGGTTCTATATTGTTGTAGCAAAAGTATGCAACAGACCCATTAGCTTGAGCAACATCCACAACTGGTGCCAAATTGTTTGCCAACATTTAAGTGGATCGCAACAATGTTTCTTTATTTTCTCTGAAACTTCCAATGATTTCAAAGACTATCACTCCGATTTTCGAAGCCAGCACAATCTTTGACACAGACATTTCTTACTGAGATTTTTGGCACAATATTCTAGTATTGACGAGAAAGGAATTCGGCGTGTGTAAATTCTACGACAATACCTCTCGGATCTTCACGAATAACATTTTTACAGGTTCAAGAACTCACCCCTCTCCCTTGTCGCGACACTTGACCTTTCCAATTGTACTTACGGGATGTGCGACTCTTGAAAACTTTTGCTTCAGGGGATTGCAGAGTTGATTCTTGCATAAAAACCCGTAAAAATGACGATGAGTACTTTAAAAAAAAAAAAAAAAAAAACACAAAATTTACTCTCAGAATCAGGCTTATTGGCGGAGAGACGCAGGTATCGTCTGCAGACATAGCCGTAGCCAGGATATTGTCTTTCTCTCTCTTAGCCCATGTAAACATATGTGTCGGAAAAGGACAGAAACAGGGGCTGAAGTCACGTGACAGCTCCTATATCTATCCTTTTCTAACACATGTGTTTAAATGGGCTAAGAGAGAGAAAGACAATATCCTGGCTACGGCTATGTCATCAGAGATTCCTATCTAATTTGAGACATATCTCTGTGTTTCCATTGAGAAAGTGACACATTATAGACAGGAATCTCCCATGATACCTGCGTTGACCACCATTACGATCTTATGCTGTCATAGCAGTTTTGCGAGTGAATTATTGAATTTTAGACTTCCTTTTCCGTGATTTTCGCTGGTCTTTTGCATCAGATTGGACTCTTCATTTGCCCACAGCAAAAGTTTGCAACATCCCCAGTATCCAAGAGAACTATGCCCCTTATTCAATGTATTTATACTATCTCTGAAGATGTTATTGTATTCATTATGAAATAATTTACTGACATGAGTCTTGTATTCATAAGAGTCAATCTTTAGGCTCTAGCTTTTTCTTATGCATCTACTGACGCTTAAAATGACTAGCGTTTAATTTTCCACTTAGAACATCCAAAATTAAATGTGACTTTTTCTAGTAAAAAAACAAAAAAAATGTCAACTGACAACTATACGCAAATCGAAAGAAGCTCCGTGGTAGCGATAAAAACCTGAACCGAATATATCAACAGGTTGCCTTTCCGCCCTTTATCCATCAATTTATCAGTCATTGCTGTTTTCCCTACCCCTCTTTCAACGTTTCATGCAGGG
>VMOF01000220.1:64357373-64575582 GCA_011764245.1 Trialeurodes vaporariorum
CCGTTGAGATATCAGCGCTGACTTCAGGAGTCTTTGATTAGTCTTCGATGCACATTGCACACACACACACACACACACACACACACACACACACACACAGATTGGTAAATGTGTTGGTGGCTTCGTCGCACACGCACAGAAAAAATACTGAGTTTACACACTCAAGCTAAATCTCAATCTACTCAGATTTTGACATTTTTATGATTGACCCCGCTGTTTAAACCTAGCCTTCATAGCCCAGCATCTCTGCGTTGCAAACTGACGAGAGTGAGAGAGATTAGAGACTGAAGCTGCCTCTCTCTAATCTTGCATGCGCACACGTTATTTTTTTTATTTTTTTTATTTTTTACTTTTTTTTTCGCAATCACTTAAACCGATCCTCTGATCAAAGTAACATTTTAGAATATCCATCCACTTCAAATGTATTAATTCTTCTCTGGCTTTTTTGGCCTTGTATATTAAAGTTCAAAAAACTTGTTTGTTTCAGGTACGCATATTCTGTGGCGAATTTTCTTTTTTTTGGAATCCTGAGATTTCAGTCAGTATGTATAAGGTTTCAATAAATATTAGCTGTATTAATCGCATGCGTCCACCGGCGGATCCAGGCAGTGGCGCGGCGTCGCGTGCAATTTGGCAACAATGTATTGTATCCATTTAAGCCCATGTAAAAGATCGGGTGCACAGTGCACAAGGAAAATTCGATATATTTAATGAGTTTTAATGGGGTAGTTGCATTGTTGCCAGATGGCACGCGACGCCACTGGATCCAGGAATTATCCTTCTCTCTCTTCTCCCATTAGAATGCGTGTGTTAGAGAAGGACAGATGAGGGGCAGTCACGTGATTTTCGCCCCCTCTTCTATCCTTCTCTAACACATGTGTTCTAATGGGAAAAGAGAGAGAAGGGCTAAGTCTTGGATCCGCTAGTGCATGCGTCCTAATATGTTTACGTCATCATATCATCATGGTGTATGAATGTTTCATTTTAAAACGCGTTTCTTCAGATACTAAACTGGGAATAATGATACCTGAAAATAGGCGTAAACACTTCTCATACGACGGGAAATAGCGCATTTTAGTTAGTGATTTCATAAAAAAACCCGTTGAAATATGAATTTTCCACAACAACAAAAAACTTTCTCTAACAACAACAAAAATTCTGTGAAAGCTTTTGAAAAAATCGAAATAAAAAAAAAGGGCAGTTATAATGATTGGCCTCCAAATCCTTATGTTTTGCGTAGTTTCAAAGTATTGAGAAAAATGGTTATTGTTTCTTTGCAAGCTGCTATCACATGTCTTATTGTGTATTTCAACACTGCTGCCTTATTATTTGGCGTGAAAGATTCTTTCTCGTTTTTTTTTTTTTTAATATTATTTATTTGTTTATTTATTTATTTATATATTCTTCTATTTATTTTTTTACTGTACTTAAAATTTCAAAATTCACATATATTGTAGGTACTTACACATTTCAAACTTACTTACTAGAGTCTATTCAATTTTTGATTTAGCGTATCGATGACATCGTCCACTTTCCACAGTCTAAAAAGACAAATAAATAGATGGATAAATGGAGAAATAAATAGATAAATAAATAAATAAATCGAAATAAAAATAAATATAAAAATAAAAATACAAATACAAATAAATAAATATACAAATAAAAATAACTGAAAAACATTAAATGAAATAAATAGATAAATAAATAAAAATGATTTAGTAAAAAGTTGGAAAAACCTAACACGTATAACTTTTTAAATTCATATTCTTTTAGTGCATTATTCAATGTAACGTGTGTGCATTTTGTGGTGAAGTATGGCGGCACTGTCTAACACAGCAAGAGTCACAGTACAAAGTCTAAGAGAAAACTCCTCAGAGAAGAGCGACAGTGTGCGATAAAATTGCAATGAGCAAGAAATCAAAGGAGAGGAATAGCGGATGCTCTCAAAACATAAGCCATAGTTCACATTGCCTACGTACAATTTAGCAAGACCAGCCTCGAGAATACTCTTTGGAAGGGGGTTATTATAATAAATGATCTAGGTCAAAGAGAGTCAAACTGATTTATAATTTACAGAAGCGATGCTCCTCAAAATTGCCTGGCAGACATGTTGTGTTTGGAATTGTAAGAGAACAGATCGCACACCAGGGAAAAACGGGAAAAACGGGAAAAGCGGGAAGGACTCGTAAGAGCACAAACAGGGCTGTCGGTTCACATCCTGCGGCACGGTCTCATCATCTTAGAAACTTGTACTATGCCTTTCAAAAGAAAGAACCCTCATCGAAATTACTACTCCTTCAAATACCGGTAAGCTTTGAGCAATTTTTTGACTTTCAAGTGTGCAAGCACTAAGCAGGATCCGTCTTGAAAAATTTTGAATTATATTAACCCATTACGGAGCAGGTTAGTTCAAAAGAACGCCACTCTTACGTGTATGCAGGGAAGGTAGTTAACTGTTAGAACTCGTGGGAGTTGGAATTGCCTATACGACGAATTGAAGGTGCCCGAACGAAGCCATTTCTTGTAAGTGTTTTTCTTGATAATCGAGTTTATCCAGATTAAGCACTTAAAAAATGTGAATTAGACCAGAAGAGAAAAACGGGTATACTCGGGCTTGGTCCATAAAGGGTTAAGGTTAAAAACAATAGAAAAATTTAACAATGAGAATTTCGATGAGGATACTTTCTTTTGAAAGTCATTCTGCAAGATGCTTCTAAAATTTCTTGAATCTAATGCGAATGGAGCTCTTGCAAGGTTTTGCTGTAGACAAATTGCCTATCAATTCTGTTGTAAAATGCTGCAAAAATAACGATGAGACCATTAAAAAAGTCAAAAACTCACTTATCGTGTAGAGCAAACTTAACTTGAAATTTCGGGTGACCACCCTTGCATGTATGCACCAACCTTGGATTCGGACCCCAAACAAAAGAACTGGACATGGAATTAAGTGCCGTCTTCCTCGTTTAATACGCAACGTAGAACTTTACTGTAGTCATCACCGTGCTCCTAGTGACGAAATGTGTATGAATGGACTTATAATTCCTTCAAATTTACTTTTTGAAAGCAAATTCATTAATCTCATCGTTCAAATTCGTAGGTTATGTTATTTTGTTTGGGGTCCGAATCCGAGGTTGGTGCATGCATGCAAGGGTGGTCACCCGAAATATTCAAGTTCAGTTTGCTCTGCGAGGAGTGAGTTTTAGACTTTTTAATGGTCTCATCGTTATTTTTGCAGCATTTTACTTTGAAATTGTTACTCCATTTGCCTATAGCAAAACCGTGCAAGAGCTCCATTCCCTGAAAAGAATATCGCTACATAAATGTGTTTTGATTCTAAAGAAAAAATTGAACGAATATAGTTTTATGCGTAGCGTGGATGGATTCTAAAAAGAAAAGTAAATAATTATTGCTCTGAATAATGGGAAAAAAGTTCAACAATTGAAAAATTGAATCTTATCTATGAGTAAGTTTGATTATTTCATCCATTAAATCATCGTCCGTCTTACACGCTTTAATTTTGACTCCCCTCTAGCTGTCTCTCCTCAACCCCCTAAAAAAATGATCGGAATTTTATGTTGTTTCCAACCATGTACTATAAAATAGATTTCCCTGTTTTAAATATCGGATGTAAGACTTAGTGACTCCCCTGGGAGCCTAATTTACCCCATAAAAATAATTGAACGCGATTTCCCATTTTTGAAACAGTTGCCGAGATATTTCGAGTGGAACCTATTTTCCTTAATAAGTACCTTTAAATACGGTTAAAACATATGCTGTTTAGTGAATAAAGTTCGATAAATAAATCAACAATTTCAAATGTTGGAATTATTTTGTGAGTTTCTTAAATACTGTTCACGCAGTAACTACAAGTTTTTTCTCTCTGAAATTGTTTGATAAAATTGACTGCACCAAGCAAGCAGCATCTAAAATGGAGCAAATACCTGCAGTCTGATTCTTCTCTTTTGGTCAAGACGAGACGAAATATTCAGAATCTATCAATCCCATTGGTTTAAATGGCGCACGGAAAAAAAAAATAATAGTGTAATTTACCATTCGCATAGCTGATTTTGGCCCCTACCAGAGTTAAGGTAAACTTGACCAGAGTTAGAGAACGTTTGACCAGGTATCAAGTGAAATTGACCTGATTCCTGGTCAAATGTTCCATAACTCTGGTCAAGTTTATCTTAACTCTGGTAGGGGCCAAAATCAGCTATGCGAATGGTAAATTACACCATTCTTTTTTTTCCGTGTGTCATGTGACAGATTTGAAGTCAATGGCATCACGTGACAGATTTGATGTCATTCGAGCTCCTGTTTCACGTGCTCCTATAGTCATAAATGGAGCTGTTGCAAACTTTTGCTTCAGGCTTATTAATAGTTGATTATGGGGTAATACCCTGTAAAAATAACGATTAGCGCACTAAAAAATCACGAAATCCACTTCCAAACTCATTAAATGCTTTTAAATGCGAGACCGTAATGGCGGCCGAGGCCGCGGTTTTCTTATGGCAATTGCAGTATGCTTCTTTCTCTTCTCGTGTGGTGTTGCGAGAACACCGAGCGTAGATGGCGCTGATTGAAGATAGGGAACCCTAATGAAAACCGCGGCCCGGCCACCATTACGATCTCGCGTTTAAAAGCATTTTGTGAGTTTAGGAGTGGATTTCGTGATTTTTTAGTGCGCTAATCGGTATTTTTACTGGGTATTACCCCATTATAAACTATTAATAAGCCTGTAGCAAAAGTTTACAACAGCTCCATTTGAAAAGAATGACTCAGAGCACGTCGAACAGGAGTTAGAATGACTTCAGATCTGTCACATGACGCCATTTGAACCAATGAGATTGATCAATTCCCGCTATCTCGTCTCGTCAAAAATAGCAGAGTCAGCCTGCATGGTCGTTATTTTGCACTTAATATTACTTCATCAGCTGATGTTTAGCAACTACTTTGACCGTTATCCCAGCAGATACAACTAAAGTTCAGTGCGATGAATTCTCAAATCGACCAGTTTCTGCGCCCAAAAATTTGACAACAGTGAGTCGTAACATGGTAAAGGCTGCACACTTGTATGAACTATAAAATAAGACGAAAACGGAGTGGTGGAGGTGGGGGTGGGGGGGAGCAGAGGGCAAATTACCGGTAGGAAATCGCATTCCATATTCAGGTGAATTTTTGTATCCTCTCCAGCCTCCTTTCCGATTGAGAAGTGAATGTGATCTAACTGCCAAGCAATTGGTTGCATTATTCATCGATAACCTTGCTACATGGGCTCGGCTTTGGCGCTCGTTAATAATGAATAAACGAATCTTCCCTGCTCCAAGAAAGATAGCCAAAGGGAGAGAAAGAGGGGGTGTCGGCAGGGGCGGATTCAGAAAACCACAATTCTCTCTCTTCCTCTCTCTCTCTTTCTCTTTCTCTTTCTCTCGCTCTCCTTCTCTCTCTTTCCTTCTATCTCTCTCTCTCTTTTTCCTTCTCTCTCTCTTTTTGTATCTCTCTCACTCTCTCTCTCTCTCTCTCTCTCTCTCTCTCTCTCTCTCTCTCTCTCTCTCTCTCTCTCTCTCTCTCTCTTTCTCTCTCTTTCTCTTTTTCCTTCTCTCGCTTTCCTTCTCTCTCTTTCCTTCTATCTCTCTCTCTTTTTCTTTCTCTCTCTTTTTCCTTCTCTCTCTCTTTTTCCTTCTCTCCCTCTTTTTGTATCTCTCACTCTCTCTCTCTCCTCTCTCTCTCTCTCTCTCTCTCTCCTCTCTCTCTCTCTCTCTCTCTCTCTCTCTCTCTCTCTCTCTCTCTCTCTCTCTCTCTCTCTTCCCGCTCACATGAACACATGTCTTAGCTAATGATAGAGATAAAAATAAGAGGGGTCATCGCCCGACTTTCGTCGCCATATCTGTCCTTTTTTGACACATGCGCTTTTAAAAGTTGAGAGAAATAACGAGAAATTCTTTGTTCGGCTTCTGTATGAGGCTTGGGAGTATGGGACGGAGAGAATACATGTGTTACTGCCCTGACCAAGAGAAGAAAGCTCTTGGATCGAGGGACATTTTTAATTTTTAAAATTTAATGAAGTGACGAGTCTCGGGGGGGGGGGGGGGTTGGTTGCTTCTCAAAAGATTCAATCAATCTATCTAGGTTTTCATACCAGAGTCGACCATTAAAGCGCTATAGCAAAAGAGTGCAACAGTCAAGTCGTATAAAATTCTATAGACCAATAACGACACTCATAGACAGTTTGCTTTATCAGTTTAACATATAATTAAACGATCAGCCCGCAGGCCTGGATCCATCTCCAACAATTTTTCATAAATGTTGACTCAAAATGAATCCTAGTTGTAAAAAGTTGTTCAAATTGAGATCTCGAAGCCTTTAAATTTACTTCTTGAGCCTCTCAATATTGTGAGAGTAAAATTAATTTGAGCTCAATAGATAATGGTATCCACTGAATGCTTGGAGAGTGTTTTGCTTCACTCCAGAAAGCGTCGAGTTCGAGTGCGTGGGTTCTACTCCCTCGTCAAAAGCGCTGGAATATGTTTGAATTATTAATGACATGGTATCGGTGATTGTCATAAAAAAGTTATTGCAGCGCAGTAAAAGTGGTGTTTATAATCTTCGGGAATGTCATGTTTCCCGAGTTGAAAAATGTCCCTCTGAGTCGGCGTGTATTGTGCTTAGATGATTTTTCAACGCTGCATGTAACACATTTAAATCCCTTGTTTTCCTCAGTAGCTCTGCCTCGTGGCTTAATTTATGTTGTTGCACTATTGCCTCATTTAAAAACGAAGCCTTTCGCACCCGTGGGGAGTGGGAGGAGGGGGAAAAAAACCGTTCCAAAAAAGGATGTAAAAGGAATAAAGAGGATGTAACAAAATTGTGTATACATTACTTTTTAGACCGTATATTCTAGACGTAAGAAGAAGGTTTTTTTCTCCTTAATCTTTGTGTCAAGAATGCTTTCCCACTGGCCCTCAATTCAACGGCCTCATATCTGTTTTTTTTTTTTTTTTTTCATTTCGAGTGAAACAAAGACGCCTGCATCAAACGTGATACAACTGTGCGTTGTGCAATACCGGTGCCGCCCAATCAATGCAAACATGAAAACTCGGCAATGAAAGAACTGTGGGAGGCAGCGCCTTCATTTCAGGGTGATGCAATTTTATAAATCGCAAAGCTGATAAAATTGTCTACCTTCCGCGAACACACGTTTTACGGATTGTGGAATATTTGCATTTTACGGAGAAATTGTGAAACTCTTTCAAGCTCAACAAGCAAAAAATTATCCAATGACCGGCAGGAAATCCTTCGCTGTTAATAATTAGAATTAAAAGTATTTCCTCATTTCCATCCTTTCCCCCTAAGAGTGCAAACTAGCCTCATTAAGAGTCGGTTTAAAAAAAAGAAAGACAAATCAATTGTAACTTATTTTTCAATCGCGAATCTTTTATGAAACGCTTCCCGCTCTAATTATTGTAAATATTTACAGTTAATGGAAAGGAATAATTCAGCCTTCTTAAAAGTGAGCAACTACGTATACCAATGTTTTCTTCAAGATATAGACTGATGGTAAATTGATCCCTCTCAGGGGTTTTCGTATCTTTTGAAATTGTGGCCGCCTCACTAGCAACTCATGGCTGATTAACATGCGCAAAAAGGCAATGTCGCACAAAACCCAGATTGTCACCCCTCTATCGATTCGGCTTGGCGAATAGAGTCGATCGCCCTCAAGGGTTTTCATATCTTTTGAAACTGGGGCTGCCTCACTGGCAACTCATGGCTATGTAACATGGGCAAAAGGTGATGTCGCCAAGACCCAGCTTGTCACCCCTCTATCGATTTGGCTTGGCAAATGGAGTCGATCGCCCTCAAGGGTTTTCATATCTTTTGAAACTGGGGCCGCCTCACTGGCAACTCATGGCTATGTAACATGGGCAAAAGGTGATGTCGCCAAGACCCAGCTTGTCACCCCTCTATCGATTTGGCTTGGCAAATGGAGTCGATCGCTCGCCCTCAAGGGTTTTCATATCTTTTGAAACTGGGGCCGCACTGGCAACTCATGGCTATGTAACATGGGCAAAAGGTGATGTCGCCAAGACCCAGCTTGTCACCCCTCTATCGATTTGGCTTGGCAAATGGAGTCGATCGCCCTCAAGGGTTTTCATATATTTTGAAACTGGGGCCGCTTCACTGGCAACTCATGGCTATGTAACATGGGCAAAAAATTGATGTCGCAAAAAGCCAGCTTGTGATCCGTGTGCGTTCTTTCTGATATTTCTCAAAAGGACATTTCTTTACGAAGAAGGAATAGTTCTACTTGTTGAACTTTATCCATGTTTCTCGACGGAACAGCGGCACCCAGGTGAAAATTCTTCAATTTTTGACCAATAAATTTTAAAAGTACTTTCCCCAAAAACGGTGGTATGACTCACCTTCTCGATGTTGTAATGTTGTAGCAGACTTATCGGCGGCCGGGCTATCCCTAAAAACCGAGCTATCGATAAAATCTTTTTTCAAACTCGTTTTGTTGACCTTGAAATAAGCCATCAGCCACCGCGCGATTAAAAATAAGCCAACCACCGCGCAATTCAAAATAAGCGAATTACCGTTCTATTTAAAATAATCCAGCCACCGCGAAATTCAAAATAAGCCAATGGCAGAGCTGATAGGTGGTGGATTATATTGTCGTTGATGAATGAAAAGGGTACATTTGAAACATCCTTCCAAACATAATATTTTCGAGACCGTTCAATAAGGTCCGAGTGCCGATAGAAGGTTCGGTGACAGTGTCGCTTCTATTGTGAAGTAATCTTTATTCTATGCTACAGAGAAATTCCAAAAGTGCCCTCCCCCCCCCTCTCATTGAAGACCCTTGGCAACCAATTGGGCCATTAGCCTCGCTTCCTGACTTCGCCCCTTTCTCACTCTCAGACGAGGAGAAGGTTTTAATTTAAAAAGCGTGAATTGCAACTAATCTTGTCGCTTTTAATCGATCCATGACTTGATTAATATAACTCAGCTCATTTACATGGATTTAATTGTTTTAAATTAATGATCGGAGAGTTATTTGCCAGCCTATAAATCGGCACTCAAAGAGTCACCGTTCTTTGTCGGCATCGATGACCCAGCCAGGACTCTTTTATGGTACGAATTGTGTATCAATGCGCTGACGACGAGATGTTGGGTAGCCATTATATGCTCTGAAACGTTCCAATTTATCAACTTGGAACGAATTTTAAAGAAACAAGAAAGCTTTTCTTTTTCATTTCAATCGCGTGACTTATTCTAACCGTTCCTCGGAGGAAAGGTCTTATTTTACAAGCGTTAATCGTTTCAAATGCTGCAAAAATCCTTTGAAACAAGTTGAATTGATATGCGTGGTTGCAGTAGCGGCTTGGAAAACTCAGCATTGGTGAAGCAACAAAAAACAAAAGGTCTAAGCACTGTGGGTCTAAGGGGAGGGGGTGGTGGTATTGGAATACCTTGCAGGAAAGAGGTATGTATTCAGAAGCCTTTCCACGAGAAATTTTGATTAATTGAGGCTTGAATTGTGCCATTCTAGAGAGATTTTGAAGTGATATTAGGAATGGTTGGTTTACACTTAGTTTACTCTATGTACAGCAAAAATATCAATAGAAAAGGCTTATGCCGCAGGTGTTCGTATCATAAACCAAGGTGTGCAATTAACCCTCTAGGGGCCAGGTTAGTTCAAAAGAATGCCACTCTTCCCTTCTATAGAAAAGGTAGTTAACTGTTCGTACTCGAGGGAGTTGGAATTGCCTATACGACGAATTGAAGGCTACTTATGACAAATTATCTTGTAATGAAACAGACAACACTGAAAAAAAAAAAAAAAATCAGCTAAATTTAACTAATTTCTTGTTTAAAGTATGGACACCACTTAAAACTGTTAGTTTGACTCTTGGAATTAGTAAAATTAACTCAAGTAGTCAAACTAACAGTTTTAAGTGGTGTCCATCCTTTTGAGTAGAAATTAGTTAAATTTAGCTGATTTTTTTCAGTGAAGAGAAGAGAAACGAGTATACTCGGGCTTAGCCCATAAAGGGTTAATTTTTGAGAGAATCTATTTGTCATTTGTATTTATAAATTTATTTATAATATAAATAATTTATTTATAAATTATTTGTAAATTTACTTTGTTTTGCCGTCAATTTTACGGAAACGTTTAACTGTATCGACAGAAAAATGCCTCTCTTGCTAATCATCAATTTCGTTTATGATTTCGTGATTCACCTTTATGACATTTTAAGTCCTAATAATGAATAGAATCATCCAAGAAACGCTTGTTGTTGACAACACTCTTTATGTACTACCGGAATTTTCAATGGCTTTCAAATATTGTCATATTGTCTCAAAAGGAGCCTCGTCAAAGGTTTTCGAGTGTTTGAAGTAGCAACTCCACTCTTTGCACTAAAGTTCGTTCTCTTATACCTGTTTGTGTTCAGTCCTATGTTTTTAATCTTCGTTGCGATAATTTTGTACAGCACCACGCCCGCCGTGAAAATTTATTTTCTTTTAAGGGACGAACGGTTTTGTTTATTGATTTTTAGCCTTTCTCCTCAAATGCGAGACTTGCATTTTTCATTAAAACATTTTCCTCAGCTAGTTTTTTAATTGCATTTTCTCTCAAACGACAGATATTTTTATAACTCAACTTGACTCATTTATTTTTCGTTTCAAACCCGAGTCTTTTCCGCCGCCCCCTCTTCGGGCTCCCAACTATACAGTCGCCTATAATACTTTCCCTAAATTATCTGTAAATTGCTCTGTTAATGTTGTTATAAATAAAATAGTTGCCTTCACTGAAGTTTCTACCCCCGGTCTTTCGTTCGTCTTTTAAAATGACTTCATACCAACCCCCTCCTTTCATTTTATTGTTCAGCGACTCTCTCTCTCTCTCTCTCTCTCTCTCTCTCTCTCTCTCTCTCTCTCTCTCTCTCTCCTTTTGTCTCTGTATAGTTGCTTCTCCCATTGCACCATCGGAAACATCCGCGGCATAGAACAACAAAATAATAGACCCCTCAAAAAGAGAAGAAAAAAAAAACTCCTGAATTTATTTCTTTCGGAGAGGAAGTCCATGAAATTCGCTTTGCGAAGAAGAGGGGAGAAATTGTGGGTGGGCGTTGCATGACATCTCATTGCAAGCGACTCGAAATTGTGAGCGCTGATGTTTTTCCGTGTTAAATTGAGTTGTGTCTATGAAGTCCCATAGCTTGTTGAGTCTTGATTTAATACACCTGCGTGAAATTTGGCAATCATTTTTCTTCTTACTTTTAAACCTGTATAAATTAATCTATTCGATGGTGTACAGTACCTAACGCAGACATTAATTATTTTTAAATGGAGGGAATCCATTGCCACCTTGCATGATCTGACACTGCTAATATTTATAGCTGTTCAAAAAAAAAAAATAATAAAAAAAAAAAAAAAAATAATAAAAAAAAATAAAAATAAAAAAAATAAAAATAGTATCTAATAATATTAACGGAGGGGGGGGGGGAGTTGCCTTCCTCTTATTTTGAGTCTGTTGATACTTTACTTTTGATTGCTTCAAATAAACACATTTTTTTTTTTTGTTTTGTTTTGTTTTTGTTTGTTTTTTTTTTTTTTTTTATAGGAGCTTTTCGTTTGTTTATTGCTAAAACAGAAAATTCATTTTTGTCCATTTACACCCAAGAAAAAGGTCAAATTAAAGGGGTTTGATGCACCACCCGCGAGCCGATCATTGGAATTACCGACTTTTGGACAGCACTGGATAAGAATGCGAGCCGGTGATTGGTGGAGACGAGTCACGTGGTTGCCATGTCTCTAACCAAAATACGAAAATTATATAATTGGTTATTAGATGCTCAAGACTGCCCGATAACCAATTAGACAAATTCCATATTTTGATCATTTTTTGATAAACGATAAATTCCGCCTTAAAAAATCACGAAAAATTCCAATCACGCATCTACAGTCAAACTGTTGTCGAAGAAACGTGAGCATTTACATGAGTGTCATTATTTTTAATGTCATATTAAGTCCTAAAATGTAATTTAGAAAAAAATGCAAGTTTTACAAAAAAAAAAATAAAATAAAAAAAACTTACTCGGGATCATTTCAGACCCTTTCTGTCCCCGGCCCATGGCTGACGCTGGTCAATTTTTTTTTTTTTTTTTTTTCAATTTAGCTCCAGAAAGTACTACATGCCCACAGAAGATTGCATAGGTGGACCGGGACCAAAAGAAGTGGAGGGGGGCTATAGCCCCCCCCCCTAGCCTCTGCTACGGTTCGCCTATGGAAGATTGAACTTTGATTTTGTTTCGTCGTTCGCGTTGTCTTCAAACAATCTTCACCAGCGTACACCGTGCGCCGACTTGCAACTATAGACATCACGAACCAGCATTGCCGCTTGGTCATCCGCGACCCGCGAGAGTGTATAAAATAAACTGGTTTAGGGTCGGACGAGGGAGGGGCGGGGAGGGGGGCGGTTGAAAAGCGCCTGCTTTTGGCGGGAAATCAATTCGGTGGAAATCGAAATCGTGCGGAAGTGAATATTTTGTACGCTCTCCACGCACGGGGACCCAATCCGGGTCGCTGGTCTCGCCCCACTAACCCCCGCTGCCCACCCCCTCCCCTCCTCACGCCCTTATTTTCCTTGTGCTGCAGCAGCACAGCACAGCAGAGGCAACTTCCTACGTCCGTTGTCTTAATGGAGTTTTCGCGGAGGCTGCCGAACCCCCCCCCCCCCCGATCCAGTCGAGAATCCGAATCAGAGATGAGCTGGCCTTTGCGCCTTCCTTCCCCCCTCCCCCTCCCCCTTACCACTCCCCTCCACTCACCTTCACTGTACTTCCGCTCACGGTTACAGCTTAATGTGTTTTGTTTCACTAACTACCGTCTGAGGTGTCCCCCCTCCCCCTCTACCCCCTGCCCCCCGCACTCCACCCAACACCCTTTCCATGCCATTCTCTTCATAATCTCGATTTGGTTCGCGTTGCCGATGCTCGATGCATCGAATAAATGATGCCAGATCGTGCGTTTTTCCTACATGAAAATGTGCATTAAATGCGTGGACACGGGTTGGCGGAGTTGGGGGGGGGGGGTGCGATCATGGTAGTCTCTTCTCCCCGAAAATTGCAAAATACCGATTTTCACGGACCCCCCCCCCCCCCCCCCCCCCCCCCCCTCCATCCCTAAAATGAGATGATAACTTTGGTAAAAATGGTTCATGAAAATCCTTGACCAAACCTTCAAGCAAGATGGATTTCCATGAAATCCTAAGTAGTCTCTCCTCCCCGAAAATTGCAAAATACCGATTTTCACGCCATTTTTTTTTTTTCCAAAATGAGATGATAACTTTGGTAAAAATAGTCCATGAAAATCCTTGACCAAATCTTCAAGCAATATGGAATACGGATTTCCATGAAATCCTAAGTAGTCTCTCCTCCCCGAAAATTGGAAAATACCGATTTTCACGTAAATTTTTTTTTTTCTAAAATGAGATGATAACTTTGGTAAAAATGGTCCATGAAAATCTTTGACCAAATCTTCAAGCAATATGGAATACGGATTTCCATGAAATCCTAAGTAGTCTCTCCTCCTCGAAAATTGCCGATCTTCACGCCAATTTTTTTTTTCTAAAATGAGATGATAACTTTGGTAAAAATGGTTCTAATGAAAATCCTTGACCAAATCTTCAAGCATCATGGATTTCCATGAAATCCTAAGTAGTCTCTTCTCCCCGAAAATTGCAAAATACCGATTTTCACGCCAATTTTTTTTTTTTTTCTAAAATGAGATGATAACTTTGGTAAAAATGGTTCTCATGAAAATCCTTGACCAAATCTTCAAGCATCATGGATTTCCATGAAATCCTAAGTAGTCTCTTCTCCCCGAAAATTGCAAAATACTGATTTTCACGCCAATTTTTTTTTTTTTTTTTTCTAAAATGAGATGATAACTTTGGTAAAAATGGTCCATGAAAATCTTTGACCAAATCTTCAAGCAAAATGGACTTCCATGAAATCCTAAGGATCTCTATGAAAATGTATGGAAATCCCTTGGAAATTATAAGCATAAGTTGATTCGCAACGAATCAAAATTCTGTGCTAGAGGTCGTTTCAGAAGTGACGGTGCACCTAGACCAATAATCTTTGGAAGTTTTCAACATTATTTCTCATATGATGGAATGGAAATCTAAGCGTTGGCTTTTCATGGTGGAACGCTTTAAAATCAAAAGTTTAAAATCAGAGGCAAGTTTTGTATTTGTTTTATTTTTGTGGAAGTTTAAGTGTCCTCTTATGCGAACTAGGGCCGAGCAGAGGGAAAAAGGCGGAAGAGGGGGGAAGAGGGGCGAAGAGGGGGGGAAGAGGGGCGCATCGCGCCGATTTTTGGGCCCAAACCCCCAAGCGCTTCGCGCCGTTTTGACCTGTTGGCCATTATGTCGCGAGGTCCACACGTGTCTTTCTCACTCCACATGATGTTCACACAATTGCAAGTGATTCAACGAAGATGTAGTAACCTATTTAAGTAATGTATCAAATCTTGAAGCTTGTTTACCATACTCTTGTCAGTAAAGTATCATCAGCTTTGAAGTAACAATCAATACATTTTTAAACGGCGAACCTTCAATTTACAATTGTATGACATAAATTTTACTTTACAAAGGTGACAGCAGGATTTTCCAGCACGAGGTAAAAGAAAAAAATAAAGATAGAAAGAGCATCTTCCAGGACGAGGAAATTAGGTTGATGTTTCCCTTCCTCCTTGTCGATGGATATTTGCGCTTGATAAACGTGTGTGGATGTGTGTGTGTGTGAAAGTGTTAAGTGTTCCTGTATAAGAGCGCAGCCACATGCTATACAGGTTGTGTGTTATCGCCACGTCAGAGGTATGACGTGGAATGTCTCAAGTCTCCTATCGTGGAACTTCCACAGGAGCTTTGCCGGTTAGCGGCCAGATGCGCTGCTCACCGGACCACTGTACAAGTGACTAGATAAACCACAGTGTGGTCATTTTGGTCGTGTTGCTGATTGGCTGGCGTTTACGCACCCAAGCGGCCTCTTTCGCCAATAAGAACGCGTGGAAAATGCCTGATTTTCAAAAAAATAAGAACGAGCGGATGTATGAGTGGAGAGGAGTTGAGAGAATGTAAACAAACTGGCCGCTGACGACGGCTGAGACGAGGGATTCTCCTAATTCAATGATTATGGCAAAATTAGGGCTAACGTTGAAGTTTGAAGCTCAGTTTCATAATTTTGACGCTTTAAGCTCTCGACAGAGACCTTATTTTTTAAATTTCGTTTGATATTTATATTTTTAATGATTTTTTGAAAATCGGGTGTTTTACACGCGTTCTTATGGGCGGTGAGGTCGGCTTGGGTGCGTAGAAATTGACCACACTATGGTTTATCTAGTCACTGTAGACAACTGAGGCAAGTTTTGTTTTGATTCTAAGAAATAAGAATTGAACATTTGCCAACGATTATGGTGTAGATGCGCTGCTCATCAGACCACTGAGGCAAGTTTTGTTTTGATTCTAAGGAATACGAATTGGACATTTTCCAAATATTATGGTGTAGATGCGCCTACATTTCTGAAACGAGCTCTAACCAAATCTAGAGTCCCTATATATAACTGTGATCCTTGTAATTTAAAATGAAGAAGAAGAAGCGGATCAGTGGAGCCCCCAAGAGGCAAAGTGCAAATGGCGGACTGCCATTTGCCTCTACGCTGTTACCTCTATTTTGCTATCTCTTACAGGTTAAGTTCCGATTGTCTACAATAACGGTTGTTATTGAAAGAGATAATGTTCTCCAGAATAACATCCAATAAGCATTTAAAAATTTAACGATAATCACCGCGGTCACTGATACTTTAAATGTGTAATGAAAGCGAGTACGCGACAAGTAAACAAACCCTCCGCCATTTGCATTTGCCTCTTGGGGCTTTCTTGACAGCCTAAATCTGAGATTTAATCATGAATGGATTTTGACATGGTGCAACTCTCATAGTATACAGGGTGTAACAAAACTATATATAGAGTAATTTTCAGAACGTGTTTTAGAGGTAAAAATAATACTTTTTTTTCTATAAACATGGGTTCGAAATTGTAGTCTTTTCGAGTTAAAGTGTTCCAAAGATTCCGAAAAACAAATTGAAAAATTGTCATAACTCCCTCGTGAATTGTTCTGAATGCTCGTAAATAGGTGTTCTGATGTAATTTTAGGCGCTCTTGCCGATTTTGGCCGTGAAAATGCTGTATGCAAACATTTGAGGGGGGTTTGGGGGTTTTTCTTGATTTTTCTCACTTGTTTTGGCCAAATTATGTCAAAACATGCTTTCAGATTCATTAAACCCATAAATGATTAGCATCATTCAAAAGTTTGTAAGAAAATACACATTTTTGATTCTTACAAGTTTTTTCTTTTCGCAATTCATTTCCGAGAAAATTGTCCCTGAAGTTGCAGAGGTCGGCCAGAATTGACAAAATCAAAGAAAAGGCGATTATTGGCCGACCTATGCAACTTTAGGGACGATTTTCTCGGAAATGAATTGCAAAAAGGAAAAACTTGAGAGGATCAGAAATGTGTAATTTTTTATGAACTTTTGAATGATGCTAATCGTTTTTGGGTTCAATGAATCCGAAAGCATGTTTTGACATAATTTGGCCAAAAAAAAGTGAGAAAAATCAAGAAAAACCCCCAAACCCCCCTCAAATTTTTGCATACAGCATTTTCACGGCTAAAATCAGCAAGAGCGCCTAGAATTACATCAGAACAGCTATTTACGAGCATTCAGAACAATTCACGAGGGAGTTATGACAATTTTTCGATTTGTTTTTCGGAATCTTTGGAACACTATAACTCGAAAAGACTACAATTTCGAACCCATGTTTATAAGGAAAAAAATTCTTATTTTTACCTTTAAAACACGCTCTGAAAATTACTGTATGTAGTATTGTTACACCCTGTATAGACTCTAACCAATTCAACCGCTCTGTGATCCGTTCTGGTGCAATTCGGAAGCGCAGGCACCGCTAATTATGAGCACGCACAATACTCAACAGCTCTACCAATTCTAGATGAACGTTAAGTACTTACGAGTTACGAAATAGCATTTCAGGATATGGAAGCAGAGCTGCCAATTTGCGTAGATTTAATGGCATTTTGAAATTCACCGAAGATTCCACCGGTTGAGAGAAGATTACCGAGTTTAGTTTAGTGTACGACTGTGAAAATACTACGATCTTTTATCTTTTCTCAATCGGTATAGAGTCGTCGATAACTTTGAAAACTTGCGGATATTTTAATTAATTAACGGCGTTTCCACCGATTGAGAAAAGCTTACAAATCAGAGTATTTTCATGCATTATAGTCATACACTGAATTGAGCTTTGTAATCTTTTTTCAACCGGTGAAAGCATCGGTGAATTTATAAATGCGTCATTAAATCTACGCAAATTGGCAGCTCTGTATGGGAGGCACGCGCACGCACAGAGAACGTGAACCTTTCCTGTTCTCAGATAGGCATAATCTTTTTCACTGCCACTAATTCCCTTTCATTACGCCTGGCGTTCATCATACTTCTTGCCAAGTGATTTATCAGGACTCTGTAATTCAAGGCAAGAAACAAGACTGTTCAGTCGAGTCCAATGAATCATCACAAAAATCACGTCTTTTTATATGACACTTCTGAGAAGCTATCCCTCCCCCTCCCTCCTCCCCCTCCCCCTCCCCCTCCCCCTCCCCCTCCCCTTCCCCTTCCAGCCCCACCCCCTCCCACTTTGCACTTCAAATTCTTCAAAATCGCGTCGATCTACATCCATCATTCGGAACTTCCAAAAATCGTGGGAATTAGCATCCATTAGGTAGGAAGCTATTTCCTTCGTAGAAGGTGTGGTGCGGGGGGGGGGGTAGTCAACAATTAATACCGACAAAAGCTGTGGGACAGCTTGAAAATTGGGTGAGAGGAGCGCGTCATAGGGATTAAATAAAGCAATAATTCATCGTTTCGGTTTCATGGGTAATTATCATAAATTCGCTAGATTAGAGCACGCAAGAGTAAATGCAAATAAGTGACTTTTTGCGATGCTTTGTCATTTTCACACCCACCGCCGCACCTTGTCGCACAATGAGATAGCCGCTACAAAAAATTGAGATTTGAGAAGTAGGTACGTTCTATGCAAAGCTGCCGTTTTGCGTAAAATTAATGGTATTTTTAAATTCACTGATGGTTCTACCGGTTGAGAAAAGATTACACAGTTCAGTTCAGTTTATGACTGTACTAAATATCCTTAAGTTTTTTAAAGTCATCTCGACGACTCCTCCGGTTGAGGAAAGATTACAGATGATGTGAGTATTATCGTGCAATACAGTTATACACTGAATAGAACTGTGTAATTTTTTCTCAATCGGTGGAATCATCGGTGAATTGAAAAATATGATTAGTTATACGCAAAACGGCAGCTCTGGTACTATGACTTTCAAAAGAAAGTAACCTTGTGGAAAAAGTCTTTCTTCCATTCCTAGACCCGTTTTAAAAATTTTTGGAGTTCTGAGTATTTTAGAGTCTAACTGAATTGCCACTTGAAATTAGATCTACAACAATCTAAACTCTTGGGAAAACAATAGACGAAACAACTAACGGAGGTTTCGATCAGAGGACTTTTTTTTGAAGGTCATGGTACATAAAACTTATTGTCTTATATCACAACGTTTGCACGCAGTGCTCCGTTTCTATCATATGCGCGGCCCTTGCAACCGTGGAGCAGTGGCGTCGGGTGCAATTCGGCAACAATGTATTCTATCCATTTAAACTCATGTAAAATATCGAATTCAGGGGGTTCACAGTGCACAAGGAAAATTCAATATATTTAATGAGTTTGAATGGAGTAGTTGCATTGTTGCCAGATGGCACGCGACGCCACTGCCGAGGAGTGAAGATTATACATCAGCAGAAGTAAAATGTATTAAAATAGAGAAAACATAACAGAAAGAAATAAAACAAAACAGAAAGAGAGAAAATAAAACATTTAAACCTTTTACGACCATACTACGAAGACAAATCAATGTTCTCTGGCTCAAACTAGGTGAGTAGTTAAATATTCGTACCCCGCGGTGCTGATTTTGCATACACAATTGTTTGAAGGCGCTTTAAAGGAAATGTTACTTTTCAAACATTAACATTTTTAAATCTCTATATTATTGCGAATAAAAAAAACTGACATTGTGTGAGGCAGATCTAGTCACAAAAAAGAAATTACTCGAGCGTGGTGTGGAAAGGGTTAAAAGAGGGATTAAAGGCATTGGCGTCGCGTGCCATATGGCAACAATGCAACTGCTCCATTTAAACTCATGAAATATATCGAATTGTCCTTGTGCGCTGTGCACACCCTGAATTCGATATTTTACATGAGTTTAAATGGATAGAATACATTGTTGCCAAATTGCACGCGACGCCACTGATTAAAGGTGGGGAAAAATAGCATGGTGAGCTTGCTTTACTGTTACAGCAAGGAAGTAAATGTTCTTATGGAACGATTTATATGGAATCGAAGTAGTGGCTCTCTATAGATAAATAGAGACTTAGCGCAAAGCTTGCGACGGTTGTTCCTTTTTCAGCTCAAATTTGGTCGGGACACATTATAACAACAGCCACAGCCGCCTACTGTTGAGTGATGGATATAGGTTAGGATTTCTTCATGGTTTACTTATCAACTTTTTTTTTTTTTTTTTTTTTTTTTTTTTTTTTTTTTTTTTTTTTTTTAACAAAATAACGGGATTTGTTTAACTATCTCAAAATAATACGCTTCAATTGTAATGTAAATTTTGACTCAGAACCAAAGCTTCCGGTAGCTTTTGTTTGGATCAATGCTCACCACTCAACAGCCGGTGACTTAGCTATTGTTTTGTGAAGTTTCGAAGAAAAAATTAACTCATTTCCTTTGCCTCAATTTTCTAACACGAGAAGCATATATCACTATACACTGTCTCTGTGGCTCTCGCAATTTGGCAACAACGAATTCTCTCCGATTAAACCATTACGTAAAATGATTGATCCCTAGAAGGTTCATTGAACTCCCAAAAAATCAATATTTTCACTCACAATCAGAAACAAATGGCAATAAATATGGTTGCCAAATTGCCAGTATAAAAATAGCTTGAATAACCAGTAACGGCACACAAACACTCGGAAAATAGGTAGAATTCACCATTCGCACAGCTGATATTGCCGTCTGCCAGAAAGTATGGTAAATTTCACCATAGTACGGTAAATGCAAAGAAACTTGTTGTAAAGCAGGTTAACTTGTTGGTGCATTTTACCATAAGCTGGTAAAAGTTACCGCACTTTCAGGCATCATCTATGCGGATGGTAAATTGTACCAATCTCTATTTTACTTTCTCACAACTAACGAAGTTAGAAATTAAAAAAAGTATCGCGATTGCGCAGATGTCTGTCTGTCTGATTCTCGGCATTACTTTTGAACCAATGGTCCATATACATCAACACTTTGTTGAGAAGTTGCATTAACCATTCCTCAGAAAGATTTTTTTTTTTTTTCATTATTTTTTGTTAATTTTTTGGTATTTTTAAATTTTAAGCAATTTATGAAGGATAAAAGGTTTTCATTTAAATCAATAGGAAAATGGGTAAATGGGTCTGTTGCATACTTTTGCTACATCAATACAACTCATTGTTTCTAACGTAAAATTCGACGAAAATAACGATGCGCACATTAAAAACTTTCAAAATCCACTCATTAACTCAGAAAATACCTTCCATTTCAAACAACCCGCGCTACACTAGACACTATATCACCGACTTATAACTACATAGATGGAGTCATCTTGTTTATGTTAACATGAACAGAACTTACAAACATTGAAATGTTTCGTTTAGATGCGTACATTTTTTATATTGTTTTGTAATCTTTGATAAACCGAAAAGACCAGGCAGCAAATGCAGCTTATATTTCACGTATTACAAAAGAAATTCCATCATTTTGTAGTTACGATGTTGTTTACTTATGCACGGTGGTTCTGTCTATGTAGAGTATAGTATAAGACCCGAGTATTCTCGACGACGCCATGTTCGCTTAGCGAAATCGACCGCGCGGTTAGAAGACAGTTTGGGCGCGGCGCGTCATTCAAATAAGACGAGACACGCTTCCTTTGCTAGAAAAATATGTTGATTAACTCATTTTGCTGTTTAAAAAATACAATCAAGATTATTTAATTTTGCACCGAAAAAATTACTAATAAATACGACACGACTGAAGAAACGCGATTGCTCACTCAATGTTTACATTCCTGATATACTGATCGCCGCCATTTTAGATTAGCCTCGGCTCTCTCATAAGTAGCATTGATCGGGAATACTCGGGTCTTATAGTATACTCTACGTCTATGTAGTCGTATACCGGTGCAAATAGTGTCTAGTGTATCGCGGGCTGTTTGAAATTGAAGTGATTTCCTGAGTTAATGAGTGGATTTTGAACGTTTTTAATGTGCGCATCGTGATTTTCGCCGAATTTTGCATAAGAATCAAGATTTTATATTATTGTAGCAATAGTATGCAACAGACCCATTGCGGGTAAACATAGGGAAAAATTAGAATATTTTAAATAGAGCTGTTTCAATTTTGATTAAAATTAATACTGTAATTTTAACCCCGCCTTCAGGGAGGTCTGAGGGTTTCTCCCAGTATGTTAAATGGGGGTTTGGGGGTTTCCCCTAGAGTAGTTTAATGTGAGAAAGTGTTCGTGGGTATTCCCTACCACTGAAAAAAACAAATATTATGTATAGCCGAAGCAGCTTTTTAAAATAGCTTCGGAGAGCAAAAGTTCAAGCTGTACCGGAGAAAGTTGAAGGTGTACGAAAGCACTACTTCCTTAGAGTAACAGCAGACTCTACCGAAGTAGTACTTCAGGACAACTGCAACTTGCTTCGGTAGAACTAGGACTTTTACTCTGCGAAGCTATTTTAAAAAGCTGCTTCGGTTCTACTTAAACTTCGTTTTTTCAGTGACAGTGGCGGCTCGTGCTACTTGACAACAATGTCTTCAGTCCATTTGATTGCATGTAAAACAATCGATTCGAAAGTACAGAAGCGCTTCAGTTTCATTCAATTTCAGCTTCAGTTTAGCAATCGATTGTTGGATATAGATTCACATGGAGTGAAGACATTGTTGCCAAGTAGCACGAGCCGCCACTGATTCCCTACAGTTTATTTTTGTGTTTACCTGTAAAGATGAGCCCAGGTGAGAGGATCCTCTCCGACTTGTAAACTCTCGTTGGACCCGATGTAATCAATTCCCAGTCACTGTGCGCTTTGTTATACACCGCCTCGAATGTAAATGGAAAATTCAAAGTGGTGACGTCACGGCGCGCCGGAAGACTCCTTCGCGCCGCGGTCGCCGTCGTGGCGTGGCGCAAGCAGTCGACGAAAATACTACGAATGCATTTCCAATGCAAAACCGTAATCAGGAGGGCATGCATATACCTACCACTTTTACCCCCCCCCCCCCCAACCCCCAACCAACCCCCGAAAACCCCCATCTGCAATTGCAAATAGCATCCATAAATAGCTACAGTACGAAAACGACGTGACCGATGAGTCCACGGAAGAGTGATTCGACTTCAGCCGCCCGACTGCAGCAACCTCGGGCCTCGGATCTGGTCCGCCATAGTTTCAGTTTCCATCGACGTTTTAACTAAATTACGGGACGTACGTATCCCTCCCCCCCACCCTCTATCATACCTTCATCTTCATTGCTGTAGCTATCCTCCCTTTCTTTGGGAACTGGCGCAAAATGGAGATGAGAAGGAATCAGGAGGAAAGGAGAGGAAGGGGGAGTAAAACATAAAAGGAAAGGCATAGAAGGAAAAGAAAAAGGAAATAAACTGTAGGAAATACCCAACGAACACTTTCTCACATCAAACTTAATCTGGGGGGGGGGGGACCTTCAAACATCGCCTTTATATTTTCTGAGGGAAACCCCGTTTTGCGTATAATTGATGGTATTTTTTTTCAATTCACCGATGAGTCCACCGGTTGAGAAAAGATTACACAGTTCAGATCAGTGTATGAAAGTAATGTACGAAAATACTAGCATCTGTAATTTTTTCTCAACCGGTATGGAGTCGTCGACGACTTTAAAAACAATTGCGGATATTTTAATTAATTAACGACGTTTCCATCGATTGAGAAAAGATTATAGATCAGAGTATTTTCGTGCAGTACAGCCATACACTGAGCTGAACTCTGTAATATTTTCTCAACCGGTGGAATCATCGGTGGATTGAAAAATATCATTAATTATACGCGAAACGGCAGCTATGCCCCAGACCCCCTTAAATATTCTGGGGGACACCCCCAACCCGTTGACGTTATCGCCAAGTCATCTCTAAAACCGTCTATTCCCATTTAAAACAACGTATTTGGGGCCTTAATCTCATGTCCGGAATTGAAACATTGCAAAGAACACAATGTATAGTATTAAAAGAAAAAAACGGAATAAATGGAACTAAATTCATAATTACCAATCTTGTATTTAAATCAAATTGACTTAAATAAAAGCCGCTAGAGGCATATCAAGCTAAAGGATCGTCAGTGGCTCAAGAAGCAAAAATAAAGCTTTGCTTGTTAATGATGATCCTTTGCATTCAAAGGCCTCTGGCGACTTTTATGTAAGTCAATTTAATTTTAATACAAGATTGGTTATTATGAGTTTAGTTTCATTTATTTCGTTTTTTCATCCTCGGAAGCCAGAACAATGGGACTTAATTAGAAACCAATGGCATCTTTGTTTTCAGCTCATAAAGAGTACTTTAATTTTCTTGAAAAAAAAACAAAAAACAAAAAACAAAAAAAAAAAAAAACAAAAAACAAAAAACAACGTTCCAGAACCTTGCAACTACCCTATTGCGAATAATTGAGAGCATGCAGTGTTGCCAGATTGGGGTGAAAAAGCCGTCCGCTTTACATTGCTTTAAATGGGGACGAGACGGCTTTTTACCCTCAATCTGGCAACAATGAGTGAGAGAGAAAACGAACTAAATGCATTTTACCTTCTTGCTGATAAGATGAAGACAAGACACTATCGAATGGCATATTTACATTTTCTGCAGCTATTCATTCACGACTCACCTTCTTGATACTATCATGTTGTAGCAGACGTCTCAGGCTATCATTAGAGACCGAGATATCGATAAAAACTCGGTAGGTTTTCTCATAACGTCGCCCGAATTGCACCGCCCGACACAGGCGAAAATTCTTCAAGCACATGGTTGTTACGTGAGAGCAAGAGAGACAGTTTGTCTTTGTTTGGAACGCGCATCACTTAACGTCATGGGCGCACCCGGGGGCGGGGGGGGCAAGGGAGCCAAGGCTCCCCCCATAGGAAGAAAAAAATGGAGGAAAGGAAAGGAAAAAAGGAGAAAAGGAGAAAAGGAGAAAAGGAGAAAAGGAAAGGAAAAAATGAGGAAAAGAGAAAGAGAGAAGAGGAAAAGAGGAGGAGAGAAAAAGTAAAGATGGGAAAGGAAATGAGTTCAAAAAAAGTATAAATATCATGAGACATATTTTTCCTTGGAGGAACACATCATTCCCGACAGCAATGTCCTTAATTGTTAATTTCGATCCATCTTCTTCTGAAATCTAGATTTCCTGAAGACTCCGTCTTTCTACTATCATGATGAAGATATTTCCGATCTTTATGATATTCCAGCATAGTCTCGGAAAATCTCATTTTTCTCGAGAGTTAATTCATTGTAGTTTCTGAATAGAAGTAGCCTAATTTTACGTCTAAAAAGAGCTAAAGTTTCAAAATTTTCCGGAGGAGAACCCCCAGACCTCTCCCCATATGAAATGACAACTTAGCCTCCCCCCCCCCCCATTTAGAAATCCTGGGTGCGCCCATGCCCAGACTCTCTTTATTATTCATGGTGAGATCCCTATACCCCCTTATATTTTCTGGGGGAAACCTCCAGCCCCCCCCCTTTATTACTCTAGAAGAGACCCCCAGCCCCCCTTTAACCCCTTCTGGGCCAAGCCCGAGTATACTCGTTTTTCTCTTCTATAGTCTGGATCACATTGTTTCAGTCTTTATTCCGGATAAAAATGACTATCGATGAAAGCACTTACAAGATGAGGTCCTCGTCGGGCGCCTTCAATCCGTCGTATAGGCAATTCCAACTCCCCCGAGTACGAACAGTTAACTATCTTTCCTATACAAACGGAGGAGAGGCGTTCTTTTGAAATAACGTGGTCTTTAGAGGGTTAATATTCTTGGGGAGACCCCCAGACTCCCATGTGGATGAACATGTATGAATCACAATGTTGCCAGATTGCACGCAACACGACGCCACGGTGGCGAGCTTAAGGCCGCGGCGCGGGGAGAGCTGATAGTCCCAAAGTTAAATTATTCCGACGGGCGCCGGGCAGGCGGGCGACACGCGGTGCAATTTTCTCCTCGCAAGATTAAAAACTGAAAACTAAATACTACCACAACGCATAGCTGCCGTTTAGTGTAGATTTAAAGACAATTTTCGAATTCATGGATGATTCCACCAGGTTTAGAAAATATTATAAAATTCAGTTCGATTCATAACTGTAATGCTCGAAAATCCACTGATGTGTACTGGCGCAACCAGGATCTCTTTCATCTCTCTCATTTCCCATTTGAATGTATAACTAGAAAAAGGACAGAAAGAGGAGGTTTTATCCCTTTCACTATCCTTGTTTAACATACGTTTTTTTAATGGAGAAAACAGAGGGATGAAGCGAAACTCTCGGTGCCCTGAAAAAAAAATCAATTGTTGAAGCAACAATTCAAAATTTACTGATTTAAAAAAAATTGAAAGTTGCTAAATCAACCAGGGTTTTCTTTTACGTTAACTATTTACTTGCTGAGTTAACAAAAATAGTTTTTAAACCAACCACATATACCTAATGGTGTTCTTTTCACAAAATAGACATTGCCAATTTAGCAATTTTAAATAGTTAAAAACATACAGAACTTAACCCAATTAGTTGATCTAACAATTCAGCTTGTTATATCAGCAAAATAAATTGCTGATTTTACTTACTAATTTGTTATTCCAGCGTAAAAATTGTTATTTTCACTATATTTGATTTGCTGGTTGGGCAAATTAGTTGTTAAGCTAACAAAATGAATTGCTGATTTAGCATTTGAGTTGTTAATTTAACAAAATTTTAGGTTAATTTAGTAAATCATTTTATTCTGTACTTTTTTAACTATTTGTTTTTTTTTTAGTGTGCGCTACTGCTGATCTGTATGATCTTTTCTCAATCAGTTGAATCACCAATAAGTCATTAAAATATACGTGCAAGTTTTATGAAAGCGGTGACAACTCCATCGGTTGAGGGATTATTACAGATTGGAGTCTTTCCGTGCATTACAGAGTTATGAATTGAACTGAACTGTGTAATCTTTTTTTTTCTCAACCGGTGGAATCGTTGGAGCTTTAAAAAATGCCAGTAAATATACACGAATCGGCAGCTCTGCCACGAAGAGACTCGCGAAGCAAAAACTCCCCATCGTCAGCTCTTCAAAGCATTATAGACGTTTCAGAGTTGTTCCGTTTCCCGGACTCCTGCAAAACGCAGAAACGCAAAAATTGCAAATCAATTATCAACGGTTTTCAAGACGGTGCAGGGGATCTTTAAAGAAGGATTATGCACGTCAAGAGAGTAAAGTCCCTCGCAAAGAAGAAGGAGAAGGAGGGAAAAAAAGAAGAAAAATAAGGAGTAGAAGAAGAAAAAGAAGAAAGAAAAAGAAGAAGAAGAAGAAAAAGGAGGAAAAAGACAAAAACAGCGCTATCCGTGTAACTAAACGCTGAGACCACAACTTTTTGACATTGTAAGCCACTTGCGAGTAGAGCCCTCGACTCTGGAGATAGAGCAGCCAGCCTCAGAGAATAAACCATACAGTCCTACTCTGACTTATCTTTCAATCATGTTGAAAAGCCGACGTTTTCTTATAAGAATTTGGCAACGCATTCTCGGAAATAAGGACGAATCGCAGTATCGTTTGGTAAAAAAAAAAAAAAAAAAAAAAAAAAAAAAATAATAATAATAACAATTCCTCGCGCAAAATTGAAAAGAAAACGAACAAAAGAAAATGAATCAATAAAGAGAGACCAGATCACAGAGTAATCGTAAATAAACAGGAATAAAATATAAATTCAGACTGTACATTAGGAATGAGATGAAAGTTCTTTGCGTTGTTTGAAACAAAAAACGAGTGACGATAGCGTATCAGTGTGACACATTTCCAACCCCCCCCCCCCCCGCACCCCACTGCTACCGCGTCACCCATCCACCCGTCATCTCCCTTCATAACGCCTAAGCGTGTGCTGTGGTTTTAACTCTACCGTAACCTCCCATCACTGTAACCTATTATCATGTCTTCAGCCGTTATTAATTGGAACCGTTGTCAGATTTTTAGTGCGCATAGCCATCGATGTAATATACACGCTTAAAGAAGCTAAGTCATCGTTTAAAATCAAGTTTTTTTTTTTCTTCTTTTCTTCATTTTCTTTTTTTCAATTTGAAAGATTTGAAATGTTAATCTCCATTGATCGTTTTCAAAAGTACTCACCAAGTTCAAATTAAATGAAGGGACGATTCTCGATTTCAGCATTGGCGATGAACATTTCCTTACAGCTTGAATATTAATATTTTTAAAAAAGTCCGCAGTAAACTTGCACCATTTACAAACGGAATGGAGATTGTATTTCGTGTAGTTTTACGAGAAAATCAGCAAGAAATTTAAAAAGTTGCAAAATCAACTCTTCCAATGGGGGCCGCATCGAAGATTTAGCACTTCACTTACAATGCGGCAGTCCTATGAAATGCAACCCTTTCTTCGAGGACACTTTGTTTTGATATCACGAAGAAAAAACTTTGATGGGACAAGTGTATACACCATGCATATAAACGAGTGCAAGGCCGCGATTCTGCGGTACAGCAGACATCATATTCTAACATTCACTGAAAAAGAAAATGTGTTTATTAAAACCCCGGATGTTACAAAAAAAAGCGACAACCCTTGATTTGCTAAATTTAAATATGCTAAATTTGCATCCTAGAAAGTAAAAATAAGCACCCGAACAGTTAATTTTATGACATAGGATGCTTTAGCATCTCACTAGCAAATCAGATATGCAGATGGTAAATTCTACCAGTCTCTTTTTCCGTGTAGGTATCACTTCTTGAACTTTTCATCATTCTATGAGTCCATGAATTTTGTAATATTTTAAAGGCACTCGCAGTAATTTTTGTTGGTTTTTAACGAAGCAAAGGATTAACTACCCGTAACTAACCCGTAACTAACCCGTATATGCCCATTGGGTCTTCAACGACCCACTTTTAATGGTTTGTTTTGGACCAAATTACTGTAAATACAGGCCAATTTTACTCAAAAATCAATTTTGTGATCTTTCAGCACCTATAATTTAGCTGCACCAGAAAATTTCACAATTTTTAAATTTTCAATTTTTTAACTCTCAGATGGTGTTTTTTGAGAAAAACGCCAGAAAACACCAAAAAAGTTGGGCATGTATGGGTTTTAACCCTTAGATGTCCGTGTCTTTTTTTATACGAAAACGCCCGAGCCGGGTCCATTGGACCCGTATTAAAAATACATAGGTTTTAGCAGTTTCGGTCCTTTTTTTCTCCATTTTACCCAATAATTTAGCTTCCTGGTTTTAGAAACAGGTTACAATACTTCAATGTTGTTGAGCAAACTGTCAAGCATGATCACCAAACCCTTCCCTCCCCCTCCTCCTCCCCCAACCCATTCAACCACCCCCTAACTCTGTTTTTCTATACGCCCCCAAATCTAGCTCCGAAGATCAAATTCTCAAAACTTACTCTATTATATTCCTAAAATAATAAATTGCATGTACACCAAAGGTTTAGAAAACAGAGGCATCATTGGGGGGGGGGGGGGGGGTATGAATAGCAATCCCCCCCCCCCCCAACTCCCCACCTAAAACCGAAAAGTTCAACGTTTTAGGGCAATATTCGGCACCATTTAGTGGTTTCTTATAGTACTTCCCTTCCAAGAAGGATCCTTTGTAGTTAGCGGGGGGGGGGGGGTATTTGCTCCACCAAACCCTTTGTAACACCCAGCAATTGATGCCTCTGTCTGAAAATATACCGGTTTTTGGAGGGGATGTTAGATTCGGGAAAACAATGTATTATTGCGAAAAAGTTATGATGCGTTGACTCAGTCCCAGAACTTTCTCACAAGAATAATTGCTTCCCCAAATTTCATATCCCGTCCGAAAGCCACTTTATTTTCAGACAGAGGCATCATTTACAGGGTTTTACAAGAGAACGGTGGAGCAAAAACCCCCACCCCACCTGCTAACTATACAAGAGAGCACTGTTGGAAGAGAGTTTCTAAGAAACCGCACTAAAAGGTGCCGAACATTGTCCGAAAAACTTTGAATTTTACAGGTCCATATAAAGGGGGAGGGGGGTGTTGCTATTTGTGTCTCTCCAGATGATGCCTTTGTTTTCTAATCCTTTGGTGTATATGCAAAAATGCCTATTTAGCATATCAGGAATAATAAAGCAAGTTCTTAGATTTTGTTCAGAGCAAGAGTAGGTGGGCGTAGGTTCGGGGATGTTTGAATGAGTTTGGGGAGGAAGAGTAGAAGGGGGGGATCTGTGAGCATGCTCGACAGTTTGTTCATCAACATTCAAGGATTGTAACCCATTTCTAAAACTGGGAAGCTAAGATACTGATTAAAATGGGGGAAAACTGACTAAAACTGCGCTAAAACACAAGATAAATAAAAACTAATTTTCAAAGTCCAAAATTAGCCTTATCACTGTTTTTTGTTTGTTTACATGACGTCAAAATGTAAAAATCATGACGGTCTCTGTAGCCAACTGTCAACATCACGAAGTACTGAAAATTTCCACCGAAAAAAAAAACAATATCCCAACAATATCACATCAAAATAACGAACGGGTCCAATGGACCCGGCTCGGTCTTTTTCGGGGTAGTCGTGAAAAATTTGGCCCTGTGCCCCCCCCCCCCCCTTGTTATTTTTTTCCCCCAAAATGATGAAATTACTATTTTTTAGAGTTTTTTTAGAGCATTTCATGAAGCTCAAGTTTGTATGAGCAGTGAACAGCTGCTGGCAGCCGATTTTAGCATGCGACGGGTCCATTGGACCCAGCTCGGACATCTAAGGGTTAATCAAATAATGTCAAAACTTAGCAAGATCCCCATTCTCATTGCAAGATCCGGCAACTCCGCCCGATACGCAATCGCTCAGCTGACGCAAAACGGTTGATAACGAACACCGGTCACCAGTCAAATTGCCATCGATTGATGTTCACTGTTCAGCATCCAACGTCTGACGTCAGGATCTGCGGTATATCCGCGCTCTCATCACGCTGACCGTGACGTCCGTGTCTCGTGTCAATGTCGGCCGGTGTCGGCGCTGTCACTGCGATATGCGATGTGTCGCGATACTCTGGTAGGGTCACTTTGTTCGGGTCAGCTTGTGATACCATTGTTCTCTCGACAAGGCAATGAAGGGATGAAAAAAAAAAGGCCGCGGAGAAAATGAAGTGTTGAGAGAAAGGAATTGAAGAGAAAAAGGTTGCAATGGGGGCGGGAAAAAAAGGGAGAAAAAATATCTAGAGATACAACCCACCTTTAATTCAATAACATCAACGACCATTTCCCTTCCAATCCACTCGACTGACAGACCGTTTGTTTCCAGATTGGGCAGACAAGCTTTTTACACTCCAAATCATCAATTTAATGGGTAATTTGAAGACGTATTTTCTCAGCGGTGTTGCCGTTTTTTTGGATAATGGGTATGTTGCGCGTGCTTTTGCTAGAACTATGTATTTAAGGTGGATCCTCAGCGTTTAGTTCCATATTCTGCCACCAGAGAAAGATACGATCTTTAAATGGAAAAAAATAATGGTAAACGCAAAAAAATGAAAAAAAGGGCTTCGATGGAGCCTCGGAAGTAATCTATAGATTTGGACGCCATTAGGGGGTTTACGAAATTCAATAGTTTCTCGCTTATTTCGTAACATTTTAGCATACGGTTTGTACTAAAATGTTCCGTAGATTGCTTCCGAGGCTCCATCGAAGCCCTTTGTTTCATTTTTTTGCGTTTACCATTATTTTTTCTCCATTTAAAGATCGTATCTTTCTCTGGTGGCAGAATATGGAACTAAATGCTGAAGATCCACCATAAAGCCTTGATTCTTACTTGAAATTTGGCAAAAATAATGCGGAAATTAAAAAGTTAAAACCCACTCATTATCAGAAAATCTTTTCAATTTACGGGCGTACTATTATATAAATGGAACAACCGTGTTTATGTAAACGACATTGTATAGCCATAGAATGGTGAATTTTGCTTATGAATACATGAAATGTTGGCTGCATTTGCTGTCTGGTCTTTTCTGGCTTATCAAAGATTTCAAAATAATACAAGGAATATGTAGGCAATTAAACAAAACATTCAAATGTTTGTAAGCTCTGTTGATGTTTATACATAAACGCAATGATTGTGACTGTGTGATAATAGTTTCTAGTGTGGATTGGTTTGTAGGAAATGGAAGTGGAAGAAATGAAAGATGCCCTGCGTTAATTAGTGGATTTTAAAAGTTTTTAATGTGCACGTCTTTATTTTGGCCGAATTTTACGTTTATGAGTCATATATTGCCGCAGCAAAAGTACGCAAAAGACCCATCATCCGATCTTTTGCATTTGACTCAAGGTGATTCCACGCAAAACTTTTCCAGATTTCAATCCGATGGATAGCGCCACTTGTCTTATCTTTTGGGAAAAGTCTCGTTTTCGGCATTTTAAATTGAAATAAAAGAAAACACGGAAAATCTAACAACGTCAGCACCTCCAAAAATTTTTTTATGGATATTTTGAGACCAAAACGAGCACAATATGGGTTGAGAATTAAAGCCGTAAATTATGAAATACCGTTTCGCCGTAATCTTATGGTAAGTGCGAGTGATGGTGAGTGAAAGTATGTCTATCTGCCTCACTCGCACTCTCAATGAGGTTTATGGAAATTTTCGTATTTCATAATATCCGGCTCTATTTTTGAGTAGGTATTTCAGCTTGAAACTTACAGGATATTTTCCTGAGGTACGTTTGCAGGTGTTGATATTCCTCAAACGTGTGCTTTTGGCGTAAATTCATCAATTTCAGACAAAAAATATTAACATTTTGAGTAACCTAGTGGCGCCATCCATCGGATTGAAATGTGTACAAGCTTCGCTTCGAATCACCCTAATAAATATAAAAGTTAGACATTTATAGGAAAAACGTGACAACATTGCGCCACAACCTGATAACTATATGCTATTGCGACAGCTCTGCTGAATTCGAATGATCCGTTGATTCTCCTTTTAAAGCTATACAGAACCACGGACAAAGCCGTAGCCAGGATATTGTCTTTCTCTCTCTTAGCCCATTTGAACGCATGTGTTAGAAAAGGATGGATATATGGGCTGCCACGTGACTTCAGCCCCTCTTTCTGTCCTTTTCTAACACATGCGTTTAAATGGGCTAAGAGAGAGAAAGACAATATCCTGGCTACTACTATGACCACGGATAATGTCCAATGTATAGTACACGTCAACAATCTAATTGTCTGATTAAAATCGCATTTATTCCAGCAGTTTGATTTTTCCGCTCTTTTTGTCCGCCTCCATTTTGCAACAGACAAAGAACAATAACTACCAGACCATTGGATCATTTTCTTTTGTCAGAGATTACACATAGAACTTGATACACACGTCAAGAACGAAACTAGCAGATTGAAATCAAATTTTTTCCTTTGGCTTAATTTTTTTCTATTGTAAGCAGGTCTCAAGGATTGGAATGGAAAAGACAAAACGGAACTCATGATCCGTTTTCGTTTAGCGTTTCGATTAAAACCTTGATCGACTCCGTAAAAGTTATTTGCTTTTTCTCCTTATATCGTCTCCTTTTGGTTCCTTCGCGGTCCTTGTTCGTCATTACCACCCGCGGAAGGATACAGGAATTGATCTTTCTCTCTCTCCTTCCATTTGAACGCACACTGAAAAAAATCAATTGTTAAAGCAACAATTCAAAATTTGCTGATTTAACAAAAATTGAAAGTTGCTAAATCAACCAGGGTTTTCTGTTAAGTTAACAATTTATTTGTTCAGTTTACAAAAATAATCGTTCAATCAAGCACATAATGGCGTTCTTTTAACAAAATAGACATTGTCAATTCAGCAATTTTAAATAGAAAAAAAAAATACAGAACTTAACAAACTTAGTTGATCTAACAATTCAGCTTGTTATATCAGCAAAATAAATTGATGATATTTTACTTTCTAATTTGTTATTCCAGTGTGAAAATTGTTATTTTTATTATTTGATTTACTGGTTGGGCAAATTATAGTTGTTAAGCGAACAAAATGAACTGCTGATTCAGCATTTGAGTTGTTAATTTAACAAAATTATAGGTTAATTTAGCAAATCATTTTGTTCTGTACTTTTTTAACTATTAATTTTTTTCAGTGCATGTGTTAAAAAAAGATAGCAAAGGGAGCTATCACATGACTTTAGCCCTTTACTCCGTTATTTTTTAACGGACGCATTCAATATGGGAGAAGGGAAAGACAAATTCTTGAATCCGCCTATGTTACTACCAGAATAATGCAAGGTTCCCTCGTAATATCATCAATCAAAAATAGATATACTATACTCCCTTAAAAGCTATGCTCTATAGACAGGCTTCGATTTTTTAAGCCACAGAGACGAAACTCGTTTACTTCATTCACTTCAATGTACTATCGGAAGATAATAAAACTCTTTGCATCAAGCGCAGGTATAACTAAAGTCATGTTGGTAAGAAGACAGTGAAAAATTAAATGTGTGTGAGCGTACGTTGGTGAGGGGGGGGGGGGGTGTTGCGTTGAGACGTTTTGGAATATATTCTTCACATTTTTGCGGTTCCGCCCGTTGCGCCTAGGCAGAAGCGCGAAAACGCCGATGTAGCGGAATCGAGGCTAACGACACCATCGCATCGTGCCGATTCGAGCTCTGACCGACTCAACCCGGCTCAACGTGGAATAAAACCCCTGTGTTTATCGGACTTTGCGTCTTTCTTTTCTCCCATGTGCATTATTATTATTTTTTTTTTTTTAAACTGACTTCAGTGAATCTGTCAGAAATCGACCAGAAATAAACTGGAGGGAATACCCCACAAAAACTTTCTCCAGTGGCGGCTCAACATTTGGCAACAATATCTTCGCTCCATTTGAATCTATGTTTAACAATCGATCGCTGGTGAAGCACTGCTTCTCTTTCGAATCGATTGTTTTACGTACAATCAAATCGAGGGATGACATTGTTGCCAAATTGCACGAGCCGCCCCTGACTTTCTCACATCAAACTTAATCTGAAGGGCCCCCAGACCGCCCTTTTTTGAGGGAGACCCCCGTCCCCCAGACCCCATTGTATATTCTGGAGGAGACGGCCAGACCCCCGTTTCATATTCTGGGGGAAACTCCCAGACCCCCGTTTCATATTCTAGGGGACACCCCCAAACCCCCGCTTAATGGGATCAATTTTACAGTTGGCTAGTAGCAGAATGTTTTATGTTTTTCCAAGTTTCAATCAAAATTCAAACAGCTTTATCTATATTTGAAATCTTCCAATTTTTCCCTGTCTTTTTACCCATTTTCCCCCCATTGATTTTAATGGAAACCTTTCATCCTCCAAAACTTGATTAAAATTTATAATTTCAAAAAAACAAAAAAAGACCCTCTGAGGAATGTTAAAAACAACTTCTCTGCAAAATTTTGATGCAAAAGGACGATTGGTTCTAAAGTTATGCTGGGATACAAACAGACAGTTATCTGCGCCTTCGAAATACTTTCTCAATTTCTAACTTTGTTAGTTGTGTACCAGTACCTGCCGCGGTCCCCTCGATCTCCGCTGGAGGTCGTGGAGATCGCGTCACGAATTGGCAACGCCGAGGTCAGCTGATTGCGAGCGGGGTCCAGAGCTGCCGATTTGCGTAGATTCAATGACATTTTGAAATTCACCGGAGATTCCACCGGTTGAGAAAAGATTACAGAGTTTAGTTCAGTGTATGACTGTAATGCACGAAAATACTAGCGTCTTTTATCTTTTCTCAACCGGTATATTTTAATTAATTAACGGCGTTTACACCGACTGAGAAAAGATTATACAGATCAGAGTATTTTCGTGCATTACAGCCATACACTGAAGAACTATGTAATCTTTTCTCAACCGTTGGAATCATTGGTGACTTTAAAATTTCATTAAATCTACGCAAATCGGCAGCCCTGGTAGAATCAGCCAGCTGTAGGCTCGGCACAGTCCTTCACTCGCCGCCTCTCCGTTCGCAGCAGCTGACTTCACTTCGTTCTCAAGGAATCAAAATATCACGTAAAGTTACTTTTATCATGTATTTTCCCCCAGTCCCCAGTAATCATCAATTTTTATTAGTGATCTATGAATATGGCTTTATTTCCGTAATTCGTTTTCTCTTTATTTAAATGTCTTTCTTTCTCTAATCTCGCGGTCGGTCGTTGGCCGGCCGATCCGTGGGGGGTCCCGGGTTGGTTGGTGGTTTCATTCTTGAATTCTTATAGAACCAAGAGATCCACGGGCAAGGTTGAGTTCGCCATTCCGGAGGGATCCAGGATGAAAGTGGATAAGGGTTCGGGAGTGTGGAACAGTTGTGAGAAAGTAAAAAGCTGTTTCGCGAAAGATGGCTGATGACGCTTAGAGTCCCTTGATTGAAATCTTGTGAGGGAGTACCGAAAGTTCGGATACGACGCTTCATGGGGCTCCAGAGAGGAGTCGAAAATTAACATTGGCAAGATAGGAAGTCGAGTCCTCTAGCCTCCAGGAGTCGCCGCTAGATGGCGTTGTCTTATGGAGCTGCTTGTTGTTAAATCAACAGCCAATCAGAACTCGTTGAGCTCGTGTCAGTACTCCCTATACAATATTTCCATCGAAGGATTTTAAAGACAGCTTGCTAGGTTTCCTGAGTCTAAGGTCCGTTTGCGTCTCTGTGCTTGAAAGTCAGTTCGCAGGAAATATATACAAACTCATTCACTGAGCAGTAAAAATGATGATCTATAATCTGTCAAATCTCTTGGAGTCGGCCTACGTGTCATGATGGTCGGCGCCGCAGGCCAGAAGTCTCGAATTCGAATGCCGGCTGATGTGGCAAGATTTTACGATTTCGGATCTAGTCATCGTGGATGTACTGTCGGCGAATTAAAGGATGTTAGTCCTTGGATTTTGGCTCAGGTAGGCCACCACCATTGCTTGAATACAATCTGATAAGTATGGCGGGTTGCCTACCTCAGCCAAAATCTATAAGGCGTCGACTTACATTCTTTGATTCGTCGACTGTAGATGGATACACAGCCGGGGACATAAAGCGAATGACAGGTGACTCCTTGAGGTAGGCCAATTGCAATGCTTAAATTCATTGAGACAAGTATTGCGGGTGGCCGACTTCAAGGAGACGTCTGACTTCTTTTTTATCCCCGACTGTAACTCTTCTCTTTCATATTTCCTTCTTTTCCTTTCTTCCATTCTAACCCGTTGGGTCATAGTTTGTTGGTGAAATATGATTCATATCAAATTCTTTTTAAAAAAAGAAGAAAAATAATATAATACATATTTTCAAAAGAAGAAGAAAAAAAAAAAACGCGTGAAGCTTCCTCCATATATTAGATTTTGACCATTGCCATTTTTGACGTTCCCTTCCTCAATGGGTCTGTTGCATACTTTTGCTACAACAATATAGAGCCTTGATTCTTTTGTAAAATTCGGCGAAAATAACGATGCGCACATTAAAAACGTTCAAAATCCACTCATTAACTCAGGAAATCACTTCAATTTCAAACAACCTGCGCTACACTAGACACTATGTGCACCTGTATATTACTACATAGATGGAACCATGGTGCATTAGTAAACAACATCGTAACTACAAAATGATGGAATTCCGTTCTAAATACATGAACTATTGGCTGCATCTGCTGTCTGGTCTTTTCAGTTTATCAAAGATTACAAAATAATATTAGAAATGTACGCATCTAATCGAAAAATTCCGATGTTTGTAAGTTCTGTTCTTGTTTACAAAAACGAGATGGTTCCATCTGTGTAGTTATAAGTCGGTGATATAGTGTCTAGTGTAGCGCGGATTGTTTAAAATGGAAGATATTTTGCTGAGTTAATGAGTGGATTTTGAAAGTTTTTAATGTGCGCATCGTTATTTTCGCAGAATTTTAAACTAGAAACAATGAGTTATAATGATGTAGCAAAATTACGCAACAGACCCATTCCGATGTCCCGAAAATCCATCGGTTCCTTCGCCCGACAACATACGGACGTCGGTCCTCTGTGCGAGCTCAGACTCCGAGACCCCCAGCCAACTCTCAACGAGGCGTAATATTTTCTCAGACTTCTCAAGTTTTCTTCCCGCGTGTACACCCCCCCCTCCTTCTCCCACCACCACCTACGGCTTTCCTCTCTCCCCGCTCAGTCCAGGCATTCAGGCATTTTGCTCTTTTTACGAAGTTCCGCTGTCGAGAGCGAAACCTCCGCGCCATCAGTGTATAAACCGCACTCTGTTCTCCTCCCTTACCTTTGTATCAACCCCTCTCACTTCTATCCTGTCCCACCTCATTCCCCTCTCACGTTCCTTGTTCCTAAATCCTAATGCAGCATGCTTAATGAGCCGTGATAAGTAATATCGAAACGCCACTTGCCTGGCTCGACTTCACAGTGCACCGTTTCCCTGACTCACCGATTTTCTCTCTCTCCCCCTTCGTTAGTATCCGGATCCCTTTTTTCTTCTTCTTCTTTTTTTTTTTTTTTTGTATGCGCTGGAATATTAATAGTGTTTCGCCGAAAGGTAAAACGTGACATTTCTCTGGTTCAGAAAATAAAAAAAGAGTCAAAAAAAGTTGGTAATTTTCATTTCAGCCAGTGAATAGCTGAGTACCGGTCACTGAAAGCGTCGTCCTAATTACTTTTGATTTTTATCCCATGATGCAGATTATACACTATCGATCTTTTATCAAATGTGACGTGCCAATGGAAAAGGGTCCTGATCTTTGTATCGGACCAAAATTTTCCGATTTGGCGTAAACTGGGTTGAGAATTGATTTTTGTTTGTTTGTTTGTTTGTTTTTTTCTGTCTTAACCCTTTCAGACCTGGAGTTCTTTCCAATGGACATTTGAATAACATGTAGTCTTATATAGAAAACAAAACAAGTCGCCAGGTTCCAACACTAAGGTGTTGGAAAAGCGTGCCTTTGTTGCTATGCTTAGGAGTAATTTTCTTTTGAGACTATTATGCACAAGAAAAAACCTTTTACAGTTTTCAAAACCACATACGAATCACAGACGTTTTTAAAATTCAACACACGAATGTCGGCATCTGTGGTTAGTTGAAGCAAAATACCAGCCATGATTGGAGAGCACACCTTGCACCCAACCAGTGGCATGTAAATATCAAGCTATGGCAAATAATGGTGCAAAAACAAAAATAGAGACACAGCGCACCGTATACATGCATCCCATGTTAAGAAAGTAAGCAAGTTTAAAACACTCATTTTTGTTCAATAGTAAACTTTAACAGTAAACATTGCCTGCTAACGAGTGGTAAGGGCAACGAAAGGCTGCAATTGGTCCACAAAAGTTTAAAACGCTCATTTTTGTTCAGAAGTCACCGGCTGCAACAATAAACATTGCCTACCGTTGAGTGGTAAGCACAACAAAAGGCTGTGATTGGCCCACGTTGCCGGAAACAAAGACAAGTTTTGTCTAGTGCTTGCAAAACACACATTCATCAGCCAACAGCAGGCAATAATTGACTGTAGTTCCAATTAGTTCCAACCAAAATGAAGCTAGAAAATGAACAACTGCAGCAAACTTTGAAATAAGAGTACATTTATCTCTGTAATGATGCCCACTTTGGAATTGTCTCAAAGCACATGGGTAAACAGGTTAATATGAAGACCAGCAAGGATGTTCTCTATTACAGCTCATTTGTAGTCAGGACGCATCAAAACAACAGCCAAAAATCACCTACTGTTAACTAATAAACTAAATATAAAAAACAGACCCTTGATGGCTAAAAAACAAAAAAACCCTTCGTGGTTGAATGATAACAGACCCTTGATGGCTGAATGATGATAAGTATTGAATGATAACAGACCCTTGGTGGCTGAAAACTAAACTAACGGTAAAAGGCCCTTGGCGGTTGAATGAGTCACGTGTTTTGTTGAATACATGCTGATGATTTGATGAATACATAGATCAAACGATCGGAAAGTAATGCTCATAACGCTTGATTGACCCATAGAGAATGACAAGTATCGTTCGAATAACAGCTAATCCAACTTGTGAACTACGGTTGAAGTCCCTCTACATCAATCAACAGTATAAATAAGAGGCATAAAACGGACACATTATTTCAAACGGAGGGCGAGTGCCCCACCTAGATATATCAATGGTCGATGGAGTAAAGTCAGCTGTTTTCGGGCGGTGAGTAGTGTTCTCCGTAAGGAGCATAAAACGGACACATATCTCAAACGGAGGAGTGTCTCATCTAGTTATACAAAGTCGATGGAGTGAAGTCAGCTGTTTCCCTGATGAGAGTTGTGTTCTCGGTGCGGCTTAATTTGCTTAAAATGAACTAGTGAAGCACTCTTAAAACGCCAGGCGGCCAGATCCTAATTCCACAATTATTTCTGATTCGCGCTGTATTATTACGAACGATTCTTTTCTGCCAATTAATAGCAGTAATTCAATTGCTTGAAATGAACTAGTGAAAAAATTTGGTTTCAAACGGTTCTTTTATGAACGATTCTTGATTCCCCAATAATTGCTGTTTTGTTCGATCTTGACAGTAAAAATAAACAGAATAAAAATCACTTCACAGGAAAACAAAAATAATTAAAAATAAATTAAGGATAGCCGCTACCAAACTTTATTCCTTGCAAATTGTCAATAAACGTGCCAAATTTAAACTGTTCACAAAAAACGGCGATGAACGGTCATCCTCAGAAAACCTACCAATGAAATCAAATGGAAAATGGCGTGGCTGTAATAGGTAGGTCCAGCCGGCAAGACCGATTCGAAAAAGCATGCCCTATCAGGGCACGCTTAAAAATACAATATGCCGCGCATCAATTTAGAAGAGGAAACCAGGGCTGCCGTTTTGCGTATAATCAATGCTATTTTTCTATTCACCGATGATTCCACCGGTTGAGAAAAGATTACACAGTTCAGTTACACAGATTACACTGGTATGACAGTAATGCACGAAAATACTCTGATCTGTAATCTTTCCTTAATCGGTGGAAACTCCGTCGATTAATTAAAATATCCGCAAGTTTTTTAAAGTCATCGACGACTCCACCGGTTGAGAATAGATTACAGATGCGAGTATTTTAGTTCATAACAGTCATGCACTGAACTGGACTGTGTAATCTTTTCTCAACCGGTGGAATCATCAGTGAATTGAAAAATAGCATTGATTATACGCAAAATGGCAGCCCTGGACTAAACAGCGCTGAGATCAACAATGTTAGTCAAAAATCCGTTCCTGGAAAAAAGGAATTTCAGGTCTAAAAGGGTTAAGGTGGATCCTCAGAGATTAGTTCCATATTCTGCCACCACAAAAAGATACGTTCTTTAAATTGAAAGAAAAATAATGGTAAACGCAAATAAATGGAAAGAAAGGGCTTCGATGGCGCCTCGGAGGCGACGTATGGAACATTTTATAACAAACAGTGTGCTAAAATGTTACGAAATAAGCGTGAAACTTGTGAATTTTGGAAACCTCCCTATATCGACCACTATATATCACGGCGTCGTTTGCGGGGTTTCCGAAATTCAATAGTTTCACACTTATTTCGTAACATTTTAGCACACTGTTTGTAATAAAATGTTCATTAAATTGCTTCTGAGCTCTTTTCCCCATTTATTTTCGTTTACCATTTTTTTTTTCAATTTCGCGTCGTGGTGGCTGAATATAGAACTAATCGCTGAGGATCCACCTTAAATGAAAATGGATGCAAAATTCAGCCTCAAAATCAAATTGCCAATCAGAATCATTACAGTCTTTAAATTTTCAGTTATATTTTATAGTTGAATTTCAAATTGATACATTGCTAAAATTTCAAACTATAGTTTTTCTTGGTGTTTCAAGTAACTTATTGGTCAATATTTCATATTTTTGTGTGTTCTTGGCGTCAAAATGACCGGTATCACTTCGTCCAAACAGTAGTAACAAAATCACAATTAATTGTTGTCCCGGGTATTTTGTGATTTTGTAAACTTAAATTAGGTTCTCATCCCCCATATCTTCTATCCAGCCTTGTTTAAAATTGACCGCCACTTCCACTCTATAAACTTGCAGCAATGCTTTGAATGAAATTCTTGCACCAATTTCATTTTCCGTCTGCCCTCGCAAATTCTCAATCGGAGTGCATATTTGAGCCTATTAGGAACAATATCCATCCTCCGATGCCATGGCTCTCTCTTTTATAAACGGGGGTTGGGAGCACCACGCCGTAGCACAGTGGGCCTAAATATAACATTTTCCGGAAATGAAATTTTTTAGTTTTTTGTTTCAAAAAACAGGCAGGCTAAGTGCCGATGTTTTCTTTCAAAAACCATGAAATCTGACTAATTTTAAGCTCCAAGATGAATCTCATGCTCATAAACTATGAATACTTAGCATTTTTTTGTTCTTTCTCATAATTTTTATGCATGAGATCATGTCCGGAAAAATTCTTATTTTAACCTACAGTGCGCCAACGCACTATTAGTCTGAGATTGTTGAAAAATGACCAAAAATCAGAAAGTGAATTTCTTATCAATTCATCATTCATAACGTTTCAAGGCAAATTTAGTCACAGAGAACTCTTTGAACAATACGTCATTTAAACCTAGGAATGTCCCTCTGAGTTAAATTAAGTTTAAAATGTCAAAAACGATTATTTTTCACCGATTTTTGGCAATTTCTTTTTTTACGACCAAAGACCACAGTACGCCGTAAGGCGTTGATAAAAGTGCATGAGGCAGATCAAAAGGAAATACCAAAGCTCTGCATCATCACTTTGTGTTTCTCTCTCAACATGGACGGCAATCAAAATATTATGAAGGAAAATTCGGCAAAAATTTAGGATTTTCGGTGAAGAAGTCATTCAAACCCGCATATGACACTAAAAAGTTTTAAATTAAGCGTAAAAGGTCATAAATGATGATTGTTTACGACATTTTTTCACCGATTTTCGGCGATTTTTTTTACGACCCAAGACCATAGTACGCCGCGCCGTAAGACATTTTTTCACTTATTTTTTGTGATTTTTTTTGTTTTTTTGTTTTTTGTTTTTTTTTTTGTTTGTTTCTCAGATTATAGTGTGCTGCACGCAATTAGATAAAAATAACGATATTCTCGTTTCCTGGTGCAACAATTAAGTTTTCCAACCTCAGCGGAAGCATAGAAGGGGTGGGGGGTGAAGGGGGGGATGAAATTAGTGCGAGGAGAAACGCTTCCATCGTGTCCCCGCTTTTTCGTCAACTCTACTCATTTGACATTCCTCTTAGATACAAGAACAAACCATGTTTACACTCCACATTTGAATTTGCGGAGTTAAATTTGACTTGAGCTTTTGCGCTCTCACTCTAAACACTCACTAGATCCCAGTTTTGCTCTTCTGTTTCGTAGAGAACGCGCGCGGCGCGGAGCGGTACCCTCCGAATTAACACAAATTACTTGGAGGGAGGAAGAAGAAGCACCAGCCCAGGTTGACGGTGCGAGGTGGAGAGAGAGAGAGAGAGAGAAAGAGAGAGAGAGAGAAGAGAGAGAGAGAGAGAGAGAGAGAGAGAGAGAGAGAGAGAGAGAGTGTTAGAGAGAGGAAAAAGGGAGAGAGAGAGACGCGGTGATTGGTGGGGGAGGGGGGTGTTTTGATCAAACCTTCACCCAACAAGGTTTCGGTAGCTCAATAAATATTCAAGAATTCACTTTCGACAATTATTCAAAATTCCTCGTCTCTCGCAGCTAGGAAGGAGAAACCACCCGCTAATGAAGTCGTAAGTCATAAAACTATTTTGCTCATTTGATTAAGGAACGGTTCGCAACTTAAATATTTGACATTACGAGCTTTCACCGGGTGGATGCGGGGCCGTCGGAGCTGCGAGAAGATTGCTTTTGATTCATGGTATTTACATACTGGGTCGTGTGGTACCGAAATTAGACTTTTGTGAGTATTTTACAGGTGTACCTTTTGTAGGATTAATTAGTCCTTTTCCGGTTTGTTATATCGCAAGGTCTTTTTGGTTTTTTTCCCACGTGGTATTTTTTGACCTTTTGAAGTAGATTCAACTAAAGTCTCATCCTTCACAGTGTGCAGACTTTGTCATATCGAGGAAAGGTTTGGTTCTTTTATCCTCGTGACACCAAGAGGAGTATCATTGAAAAAATAAAGTTTAAATACAGCCAAAGCAGCTTTTTAAAATAGCTTCGCATAGCAAAAGTCCTAGCTCTACCGGAGCAAGTTTTGGTTGTCTTGAACCACTACTTCGGGAAGTTTTTTTCAATTCGGACCATTCAGAGGGAAGTTACAGCTTTTTGAAGATGGGTCCATATCGAACTTTGAACTTCGATATATCGAAAACGGAAAACGATATCGACTTCCGGTTTGAACCAAAAGTCTTAGAATTTTATTTTCTTTCGAAATATCAATTGAAATTTGGGGGTCCCCGTTTGAAGTATGGGATTTAGGGTCGTGGGGCCCCCAGGGGGGGCCACAGAATCGGAGACCCCCCAAAAAGATGTCCCCCCTCAAAAATATTTTACACGTGTTTCAGCGATTTTTGAAATTCGCGGCCGCTTACGAAAAAAACCCGAGTGGAAACTATTTTAATCACCACCCTGTAGAATTAGAATTTCCTAAAAAGTTTCAAGAAGTATAGTACAAACGCTAGGATTCTCGTAATTGTGTTATCCTTTATAGATAGGTTCACATATTATTGTCATGCCTCCGGTTAATCTTTTTTTCAGCGTATGATTGGTGAGGTGGCTCTGGTAGGCCGACTGACGTTACTAACCCAAAAGCTCCCGAGAGAAGTATATTTCGCACGATCCTCTAATTTGGTTAATGCATTTATAATGATATTTATGTACCTGTATTAATTCTACCTTGGATTCAGATACTTTGGTACCTTTATGCCTCAGTTCTAAAATCTAAATTTAAGACAAGGCTTAAATTGACTCTGCAGACCGAACCAGATAGAATATAAAGGGACGTAAAATTAGGCGAGAAAACGATCGAGGAGTAATTTTCGCGCGAGGAGGGTTCACACGAAAATTGCTGAAGGGGGGGGGGAGGCCGGGAGGGGTCAATAAAATGTATAATATAGAACAACGAAACTAATGCCAATTTCAGATAGATATGAAGGGACACGGATCGCGTAAACATGGGATGGATAGAGTGGTGTGGGAGGGGAGGGGGGGGGAGTTCAAACGCGGACGGATACTGGTGAAAGTTGGCCGAAGAGGGAGAGGGAGAGGGCTCTAAGGTTAGGAGCGTTAATCTTGTTTTTGACCGGGGTCGAGTTACGTCCCACCCACACATGCAACCCGTTCGTTCATTCTACACGTATATACACGATATACGTGCGAAGTTATGAACTTTAAATCGTAAAGTTGAAGAACTTGCGATACAGGGATAAGATAATGGTATGAAAAGGGGTCGAGACGAGAACAGAGACCAAAATTAGCAAAGTCAAAGGGCTCGAGGGGGACAGGGAGGGGGCACAGGGGGTGCACAAAAAGGAAACAAGGATTGAGCTGGTCTATATACATATATACCTAAATGAATTGCTCAAACGAACGAGTCAAAGAGAAGAACGTTATAAATGTTAGAACAATCATAGAGATCGGTTCCAACGAACCGTTTCCATCCTTAACTCTTTTCACATCATGTTAGTTTAAAAATAACGCAACTCTTCCGTTTAAATAGGAAATATGTAGTTAACTGTTCGTACTCGGTGGCATTGTAATTGCCTATCCGACGGATTGAAGGCTCCCGAGGAATAGACTAGAGGAGAAAAACGAGTATATATTCAGGCTTCGTCCATAATGTGTTCAACGTATGATCTTCTGTTGTCGGATTTTCTATTTCTTCGACTGAATTGAATTTCATGTTTGCCCTTGTCGTTATATGTGGTTGATGGATGTTGGATTTGAATTCGAGAATTTTTAAAATTATTCTCAAACTGTATGTTTTGTGCGGAGTTTTCTGTGTTACAATTCACATGGCAGAACATTAAATTTATGTTTTTCTTTCTAACGCTGGTTTCAAATAAATAGTAATAACAATATTGCAACGTATATTTCAAGTTTTATCACTATAGTCATACTTTTATTTGCTCAAGTTTCAGAATATACAAAAAATTATATTTATTAATTCAGTTTTTTCTTTAAATCATTTATTCCAATAAGCAATAGTTAAAGCCATTTTCGGAAAATAGGGCCTATTCACAAAGGGTAAGATCTTCACCCGCAGATTTTTGCCCTTTACAAAAGCAGCAGTATGATATTGAATAAAGGCCTCTGTCGGAGTACAACTTTTGGTTTTTTGGCCCTTTGAAATTCATGCGACAAACATGTTTTTCCTGTAATTGAATCTACGTAAAAAAATCGATTGTTTAGAAAGTACTGTTTCACTATCGAATTGATCGATTTAAATTGAATGAAATAGAGAAAAAGCGTTATCGCCAAATTGCACGAGGCGCCAATGGATAATTCCTGCGATCAATCATAATCATCGTCGCATGTAATCATCACCAGAAACACTAAAAAAAAAAAAAAAAAAAAAAAAAAAAAAAAAAAAAAAAAAAAAAAAAAAAAACAAAACCAAAATGAGAGTTCAATCATGGCAGTGATGTCGACGTCACGGCGTGTGATCTGCGCTGCGTTTTCTCCACCCAAACCCGAGCATAGTATCGATTTGATGGAGTGCATTGTGCACTCACAATAGTTCGACCTTTTTCCTGCATTTAAATGGGTGAAATACAGCGTTGCCAGATTGTGCGCAGCGCCACTGAATCGCGAACTTGGACAAACATAAATCTTACAAATTGATCATTTACTTCATCCTTAAACCGATCGTTAAAACTGTGTATGAATGATTCTATTGGTCGAATATTGTAAAACTTAGCCTTTGCTATGGTAACCATCGTTATAGTGTCCGTTTTTTAACCCATATATGCCCAACTTTTTTTGAACATGTTGGGTGTTTTTTGGTCTCAAAAAACACCACCTTATAGTTAAAAAATTTAAAATTTAAAAATGGTGAAATTTTCTGGTCCAGCTAAATTATCGGTGCTGAATGGTCACAACATTGATTTTTGCGTTGAATTGGCCTAAGTTTACTGTAATTTGGTAAAAAAAAAAAAAAACAAAACCAAAATGAGAGTTCAATCATGGCAGTGATGTCGACGTCACGGCGTGTGATCTGCGCTGCGTTTTCTCCACCCAAACCCGAGCATAGTATCGATTTGATGGAGTGCATTGTGCACTCACAATAGTTCGACCTTTTTCCTGCATTTAAATGGGTGAAATACAGCGTTGCCAGATTGTGCGCAGCGCCACTGAATCGCGAACTTGGACAAACATAAATCTTACAAATTGATCATTTACTTCATCCTTAAACCGATCGTTAAAACTGTGTATGAATGATTCTATTGGTCGAATATTGTAAAACTTAGCCTTTGCTATGGTAACCATCGTTATAGTGTCCGTTTTTTAACCCATATATGCCCAACTTTTTTTGAACATGTTGGGTGTTTTTTGGTCTCAAAAAACACCACCTTATAGTTAAAAAATTTAAAATTTAAAAATGGTGAAATTTTCTGGTCCAGCTAAATTATCGGTGCTGAATGGTCACAACATTGATTTTTGCGTTGAATTGGCCTAAGTTTACTGTAATTTGGTAAAAAAAAAAAAAAAAAAAAAAAAAACATTTTAAGTGGGTCATTAACGACCCAATGGGCATGTATGGGTTAAAGGTTACTCATGAATAGCCTTTATAAAACGAGACTCTTAACGATCGTTACCATAGCAACGGCCAAATTTTACAATTTTCCACCAATAGCATCACTCGTAGACATAGTTTTAACGATCGGTTTAACGATAAAGTAAATGATCGGCCGCTGCGCTAGAGAACCGAATCATTTAAGTCAATTCTCACAAAGGAACGATTTCCCCCGACACGAGTGTTAACAAAATACCTAAATGCCGAAGGTGGTCGCAGAGGGGTATAGGGGATGAAAAAATAGAGAGGGTGGAAAGCACACAACACAGTGAACAATGTACATTATACCGAGTGGATATTTTCGCACACACGAGCTAACTTATGAGTTATTGCCGGCGAGTTGTGTGTTGATTTATACTCGGACCTACCCAACAATACAGCAGCTATTCTTACGAATCCTTGTCTTAATTTATACTATTTTATCTCATTTGAATGATTCCCTTCCCCTCTCCCCCTCCCCCTCCTCCCCCCCTCCACCGTCTACCAGGGCACAGCAGCCCCTTTCAGAGGATGGTTTTGCACCAACCTTTCGCAAAGACCTTACCCTCCACCCCTTTCCCCACCCCCCAATTTGACTCAAGCTTTTACCCTTGCATTAGCATATAACAAGGCGCGCAACGCAACTTGGGTGCATTTGAGACGACGCCGACGGTCCAAGCTGTAGCTGGGTTTTGCATTTGAGTGAACTGCACTCGATGTTTGAATCACCGGGTTTTGTTTCAATGTTTCGAGCGAGCGAGCGCGCGCACTATTCCGAAGGCAAAAATGAAAACTCCCGATTTCAAATCTTGGCGCTCCCCTCCGCATTTTCTCTCTCGAGGAAGCTGGCAAGGGTATCTGAGAATAAATCAAGAGCATCGCGTGGGAACACTTCTTGACGTAGAGTGATGCGTTTTCCGATTGCTTCTCAGCCAACATATAGTCGACTTTACCAAAAACTGCACTGGGAAAAAAAAATAGTCATAATACCACAGAATAATACAATCAGAACGGAAACTCCCATAAGAGCCAATGGAAGCAAGTTTGGAATCTAACGGCACCAATAGGCAACGCTATGAGATCATATATCTCAACATGTTGGACGTGTGTGATTTGTGTTGAAACTCATTTATTTCTGTAAATTCTGGAAAGAATTCTTAAGTTTCCGGCCTCACTTTTATTCTATTGGCATTTCAGAATGAACATTTTGCGGATCACGTCCTACATTCTTTTTTTCGCGCGCGAATAATCCAGCTGTAAACATCCTATATCCCAACATGGCGGACGCGAAATGAATTTGCTTCAAAATCCGACAGAGTTTCCGTTCTGATTGTATTATTCTGTGATAATACCACAGAATACTATAATCAGAACGGAAACTCTAATTCATTTTGAAACATTCTTTACTTCGGGCCGCCATGTTCGAAAGTGAGTATCTTCGGCAATCTTCGGCAGATCTTCGGCAACTGGCCGAGTTGTGATTGGTTGTATAGCCTGAAAAAGCATGTCCGCCATCTTGAGAAGTGAGTAGGCACAGTTGCCAGTTTGTGCTGGTAAATTCCAAATCTTGTTTCCATTGGCTCTTATGGGAGTTTCCCTTCTGATTGTATTATTCTGTGATAATACCAGATGCACAATGGTATGTGAACGATAGAAAGTCTATAGTACTTTGACCTGAAAATTCTGGTGTCAATACTAGAATATGGCCATAGATTTAGAATTTCCTAAACATTTTCAAGAACTGTGGTACGAACACCAGAATTCTGGTAATGGGTCTGTTGCGTACTTTTGCTACATCAATATAACTCATTGTTCCTAACGTAAAATTCTGCGGAAATAACGATGTGCATATTAAAAACTTCCAAAATCCACTCATCAACTCAGAAAGTACCTTCCATTTCAAACAACCCGCGCTACACTAAGACACTATATCACCGACTTATAACTACATAGATGGAACCATCTTGTTTTTGTAAACATGAACAGAACTTACAAACATTGGAATGTTTCGTTTAGATGTGTACATTTCTTTTATTATTTTGTAATCTTTGATAAACCGAAAAGACCAGACAGCAAATGCATCTTATATTTCACGTATTAAACAAGAAATGCCATCATTTTGTAGTTACGATGTCATTTACTTATGCACGTTGCTTCCGTCTATGTAGTAGTATACCGGTGCAAATAGTGTCTAGTGTAGCGCGATCTGTTTGAAATTGAAGTGATTTCCTGAGTTAATGAGTGGATTTTGAACGTTTTGAATGTGCGCATCGTTATTTTCGCCGAAATTTACATAAGAATCAAGGTTACATATTGTCGTAGCGAAAGTATGCAACAGACCCATTGTAGTATCCCTTCCATAGAATCACATAGTGTCATGCATCTGGTAATCTTTTTTTTCCAGTGTGCAAGTCAAGAACTAATTTGTCCGAAAGGTTTTTCGTCCCATGCTTTATCACCAGCTGACAAACTCTTAACGCGGACTGCAGCGATTTGATGGATGTAAACTTAACGAGCAAGGATAATAATCGAGAACAATTTTATGGAAAATAATTGTAAAAAGTGTTTCATCATCCGAAACAGTGGCTTCGCGTGCAGTCTTGAAACTCTGTAATACCTCCATCTAAAGTCATGCAAAATAGTCGGTTTTAGTGTGGAGTCAACGGTCAGCCAACAATCTCAAAAGTGCACTCATCTATCGCAATCGGTTGTGACAAAACTTTCCAAAGCGTTCCAAACTATATCTCTCTCACTCTTCCGTGACCCCCATGGATACCCACCTCTTTCTAGTTTTGAAGTTCGTATGCAGGACCTTGTTTAACGACATATTATAATCAAACTCGCATTGAAATGCCTCGAGAAATTCATTCGTGCCCACTTTCTCGAAATATGTCTCTGTATACGATTTTTGAAGAGTGAGACAGGAGTACATGGGGGTTATGTGAGAGCAAGAGAACGGTGCATAACGTTTCCGCACACTTTTCATACCGATAACGTTTCCGCACACCTTTTCCCGAATTTCATTTCCGCACACTTTTACCGATAACGTTTCCGCACACTGCACTATTTGGCAACGCTGTGACGGTGCTACGCGCTTATCCGAGTACTATGTTTAATTCGATCCACCCGGCGCAGTACCGAGTTAAAAAGAGGCGCAACAAATGTACATTTTTGGGTATGAAGGTAATACTTTCTGAAGAAGATAACCTATTTAAAAATGATGAAAACCAATAAAATAATAAAAAAATGAAATAATAAAAAAATTTTGATTTTCCAGATGGTGGATCATGCTGGGGATTGTGTTTTTTGTTTTTGGTTTCTAACAATTCACTTATCAGTTTATTAGTTTGGATAGTTGAAGTACACAGTTTCTCGATGCAACGCCACGTGATATGGTTTTTTTGCGTTCGGAATTTTCGAAATTTAAACCCCTCATAAAGTAACAGCTGTCCTCCCCGATTACATTTCATCACTTCAAAAGCACCGAGCATAGATTTTGCTTTTAAATCTACTTTAAAATTGACATACACGCGCAAACAAACAAACACACGCACATACGACTAAGAGCTTTTTTAAACAAAAAATCAATTAAAAAATTGGATTAAAACATTCAATTAAAATATTAAATAATTAAAACACTTTAAAACTATAAACCGACATAATGTTAGAACGGACACCCGGTTACTGATTAACTGGTTGTCAAACAAAACAAAACACCTTTTCGTAGGTAAGTTCTTATCACAACGCGATACTGCATCGCGCCGATCAAAACAAACCTGGGCGCGCGGTGTCGGGGAAACCGCGCTGCAGCGTCACAGCGTTGCCAAATAGTGCAGTGTGCGGAAACGTTATCGGTAAAAGTGTGCGGAAATGAAATTCGGGAAAAGGTGTGCGGAAACGTTATCGGTATGAAAAGTGTGCGGGAACGTTATGCAGCCCAAGAGAAACAGTTTTTCTTTGATTGGAACGCTCATCGCCGAATGACATCATCACGAAGTCATCACTAAAACCCTCTAAAGCGTCACTCATATACATAGTAATTACTCTCGGCTTAACTAAGAATTAAACGATCAGCCCGTAGGTCAGGTCAAGTCAGGCCAGGTCAAAGAGTAAACTAGAGTCGAAATAGCTTTGAGAGTCAGCGTGGTAAATGCTGATAAGAGTCGGCTTCTGATTGGCTGGAACTGGAGGGAAATCGTGGTGCCAAACTTTTTTTGGCCTTATGGAAATTAACACGGGGTTTTCGTTCCGGGACGTTTATCTCGAAACCTGTGCAAAATTGCCTGTAAACAATTAATACGAGTCGATTTAGCAGACTTTTCCGAACAAATTGATAGGTCACAAGTACCAGTATATAGCAAATTCGAGAAGACTGTCTCAGTTGAAAAGTACGCATAATAGTCAGTTACTCAAACACACGCCAAACATGTAAACACACTATTGTGCGTACTTTTCAACTGAGAAAGCCTTTTCGAATTTTTAATAAAGTGGCACCTATGGCCTCTATCAATTTGTTGAGAAAATGTTGCTAAATCGACTCGTATTAATTGTTTAGATGCAATTTGCAAAGGTTTCGAGATACGCGTCCCGGAACGAAAACCCCGCGTTAATTTCCATTAGGCCTAAAACAGTTTGGCACCACGATCACAGCCAATCAGAGGCCAGCCCGCACGTTTCCGATCTCTTATATGCGTTGACCACGCAGGCCCATTTAATTGCGACTCTTGTTTACTCTTTGGGTCAGGTCAAGGTTAAAGATTAAAGAGGTATGCTCATCTGACTTCGCGCCTCAAAGTCAGTAGCGCGCAGTGCAAAATCCAGATTCAAGATGGCCGACAAAAGCAGAAAACATTGTATGCTCTTTCCAGAAAACATCGGGATATTTTCTGCATTTCTGGAGAGGGAGCCCAATGTTTTCTGAAAAGAGTATACAATGTTTTCTGCTTTTGTCGGCCATCTTGGATCTGGATTTTGAACTTTGCGCTACTGACTTTGAGGCGCGAAGTCAGATGAGAACAGAGGCAACTAGAGACGGAGCACTAACTGGCTGCAGCAGAGGCACTCTGAATTCTCGCGGATTCAACATAACAATAGTCAACGTCGCATGGTGTTGAATGGTGAGCACCCTCCTCTTCACTTCCCGCCCATCCCTCCCCGTGTTTCCCGAATGTCACCGTTCAACACCATCCGACATCTCAAGGTGTTGACTGTTGTTTCACATGTTATTTTGTTGAATCCCCGAAAATTCAATGTGCCTCAAATCTTCCCTATGTATTTTAATGTAGTGCTCCGTCTCTATTTGTCTCTGGATGAGAATACATCTTTAATCTATAACCTTGGGGGTCAGGTCAAGTCTTGTCAAGGTTAGGTTAGTTTTAAAATAAATACAAATAAAATAATGAATAGTTGGCTGACTTGCCAAACCCGTAGAACGAAATAAAAAAGAAAGAAAGAAAAAATCCTATTTAATCGGCAACGCTGCGGGTGAACTGAGTTTATTGAGTGGTGGTTAAAAATCTTTCCCCTTCTGATTCGAAACACGCGATGCTTTGTCAAACAGATAACCGAGGTGCAAGAGAGAAAATCTCCTGATGCGCTGCTGATGCGATGCGATGCTATGCTGGTTGCCGCAGCAGCTTAACTTTCGGTCAACGGCGGAAGAGGCCGCGCCGCCTCGTAGATCAAGGCCAGAAAGGAGCAGGAGAAGAAGAAATCGTGAGAGAAAGAGAGAGGGAGAGAGAGAGAGAGAGAGAGAGAGAGAGAGGATTGGGCGGAAGGGCGGTTCAAAGTAAAAGGGATAAAAAGAGTAGGGAGGCCGCGGGACCGGGCGGGGGTCCTTCGTTGTAACGTAACCAGCTCTAAACGCAAATGGCAAATTTTTAAGAGCGATCAAAAGCGCGCGTCGTTGCACTAAAGATAAAACTGCAAAGAGAGGTATCCCGGAATCCGCATCACTTTTTGCGAAGTTGCCACGTCTAAAAAATATAGTCATAGTCGAGGCCAGAGCATAGGGCTGTCCCAAGCATGATTGGACTTGACAACAGTAGGTTTGAATGAAAAACATCAGCTTCTCACTGCTTCTTGACCAATCAGGTTGCCCTATCTGAGGATGGAACCTGATGTTTTCATGGAAACCATACAAGTGTCAAATCCAATATTTTCTGGGACAAGCTATAAACTAGAGTCTCTTGATGGAAATATTGTATTGGTAGTACCAAATCGAGCTCAACGAGTTCTGATTGGTCGTTGTTGCTTTTAGACTTTCACGGAGGCAAGCAGGAGTTGACGACATCAAATATAAAATCGACCTATAAGAGTCGATGAGGAGAGGAATGTATGGGAACGGACCGGAATGCAGGTGAATCCGCCTGTCCACCACCGGTCGGTCCATTGTCGAACTTAACCCTCGAATGTGTTCACGCGGTCGACTCCTCTCAAATGCATAACGCGTTGTATCGCCGTATTGGTACTCCCTATACAATATTTCCATCAAGGGACTAGAAGCCCAACTTAGCGCCTTAGACTAAATGTTTACTGGCGTCTATGGGCTGTCCGTGGGTTCATTGGGGGGGGGGGGGCTGATGGCATGTTTCATTGCTTCTCCACTATTTCTAGGGCCTTTTCAATGTAATAGTTGGTTTTTTTCTTCTCAATAATAACGGTCCCAAGGGTTAATTTGCGCCCTAGTCTATAGACTATTGAGCCGAATGATTTTATTATCTGGCACTGGTTCCAGTCCAAGAGGTGGGGCTTTTTAAAGGCAACCCAATGCGTTCAGTTTATTCATGAATATATCATAATAAGGCTCAGTTGGGACCAGTGGGGCATTGGGGTACAGGGGTCTGGATTCCTTCACCCCCTACCTTAACATCGTCATTTTCCCTTTTTGAATTTTGTAAATAATGTTGACATATTTTGGAACTCAAACCCTCGTCTTTACAAATGTTTGACCACAGACCAACTCTACGCTTCCAGAAATCATTTTTAGCTGAGTCACTCGCAAAAACTACCTTTGGTCTGAAGCATCGGAAAATATTCATTGGAATTGGAATGCTCACTTGGCAACAGTTGAGACACGTTGACTGGTATATCAGAGCTGCGGTTGGTGAGTGGTGGAATAGTGGCACTGTGCTCTGTGCACTACCATGGGGTGGCATGGCACACAGTGTTCAGAATGACCCCGATCACTGGCAGAAACTTCAAAATGAAATCGAACGGAACTGGCCGGGTTTTATGACCTTAACTTCATCCTCCAGAACACACGGTTAATCCACGGATGACTCTAAGAGTCGGACATTTTACCTGACAGGCATTGAAAGTCTCGATCTTTTTACTCAAATCTATGAGCTGAGTCGAACGACATTCATTATGAATGTGGAAAAAGCAAGACTGTTTTCCTCAAATAGCATTAATGACTTGTACATGTACTATCGACGAATTAAAGATTGTCGCGAGATTTCGGTAAGCTAAGTTTTGCCTTCAAGGTTCTGGTTCGGCCACTCTTCATACTCCTCACACCTTGCAGGTGAGGGGTCAGTTTCGGGTGTGGCGGGAAAGCTGATGCAGATCAGTCCCACACTCACACCCAGAACTGAAAATGTGAGAAAATCTCCAGACAATCTTCAATTCGTCGATAGTACATGTATTTAAAACTTATAAACGTACTTTTAGGCCCTTTAACAATTCCAATAATCTTATTTGCGGGATGTTTCGTTGGGCCCTTAAATATCGACTTTTTATCCACAGGTGACCCATGTTTAGGAAAAGCTTAAAAAATACCACGCTTTGACATGAGAAACTGTTGTAATAACTTTGCAGAAAAAACAAGGTTTCTGAACGTTCCAGGAATACTCGGTCGTCCAAACTTTTGCTCGTCAGTTCAATAGACGTTTGAAAGTGGTTTTGTGACTTGTGCGTTCTTGGTCATCCTCCTATCGCGAAATGAGTCCTACTTCCTTGACATTTATTGTTTGTTTTGTTTCTTGTTTGTTTTTTTTTGTTAACGCATGGACACGGATATATATGTGAAGGAATTTGAAAAAAAAATATACATAAATAAATATTTTTTTAAAAAAAAACCGTTACCATCCCGAATTTTCATCCATGATTGTAATTTTTTGGTGATCGGAAAGTTGCTCTGAAAGACTTAGTCTCAAAATCCGAGTATTTTGCTTAAATACTGCGAAACCCAACTATCAATCAAATCAAAACTAATATTAGTTCTGTTATGTCGAGGATGAAATCAGTGACCTTGAAAATCACCTGAGCCCAACTTTCAGTAAAATGCGACCATACTAGAAGTTTCTGCCAAGGAATTGAGTCGTTCTGTACATTGTGCGGTGGCGGGCACGGGATCGCATCACATTCCACCAACACCAGCGTCGCATCGCATCATCGTTTCGCCCCTCGTTTTAAGATGAAACCTCCCCCTCCCCCTCCTCCCCTCCCTTTCATTCGTTATTTTCTTCTCGCCGTCCTTCTTACCCCTTCTACGCCCCATCCCACCCCATTCTGAACACCATTCCGCGCACATTTGGTCAAGTCGAAACAAATCGGTGGCCCAACTTGGAAAACATGTACAGTCACCAAATGAAAGAATGTCGCAGTCGACGCCTTAGATTTCGGCACAAATAGGCAACCTGCAATGCTTTAATTCATTGTGATAAGTATTGCAGGTGGCCTACCTGAGTCAAAATCCAAGGCGTCAACTGGCACTGTTTACATCGCCAACCGTACAGTCAACGAATGAAAGAATGTCGCAGTCGGCGCCTTAGATCTCAGCACAGATAGGCAACCTGCAATACTTGAATCCATTGTGCTATGTAGTGCTGGTGGCCTACCAGAGCCAAAATCTAAGGCGTCGACTGACACTATTTACATTGCCAACTGTACTGTCAACGAATGAAAGAAAATTAGTCGGTTTCTTAGATAGGCAAACTGCCTGGTTTAGGTAAGCAACCTGCAATACTTAACAGAATAAATTCAAGCATTGCAGGTGGCCTACCTTGCGTAAATCTAAGGCGTCAACTGGCCTACTGATGTACTATCTTCCGAATTTAACAACTATAGGCCTTCTCGATGCTCTATGTTGGGAGAAGGAACTAAGCGAGTGAAATTAGTTGTGAAGAATTGAAGATATCTTCATGCGACACATTAAGCGCAGGGGGGATGAGGGACATAAACGCAACCGCCAACAGGGAGGGGGGAGGGGGTCAACGGAAGAACGGAATGACGCACGAAACAAATGAAATCGCCTTGACGCACACTGGATGGAAAAATGGATTTTTCTGAGCATGAAAATTCGTTATTATAATTTTTTTCCCCCCGCCTTAAATCAACATTAGTGTTGATATTTTCCTGCCAAAACAACGCGCTATTTGACTCGTATTAAGTTCTCCCGTGAACGAGTTCACACATTTTTATGTTATCTTGCTATTAATGGAGCTCTAGCAATATTTTGCTAAAAGCAAATAAATATAGTCCAGTCTGATGTGAAGAGCAGCAAAACTCACGATGATCACTAAAAAAAAAAGAATCTGAAATTCAATAATAAACTCACAAAACTGCTATAACGGCAAAATCGTAATGACGGTTCAGCGCAGGTATCACGGGAGATTCCTGTCTAGTATGTCACTTCCTCTACGGAAACACAGATATATGTCTCAAATTAGACAGGAATCTCCCATAGTACCTGCCTCTCTTCGTCATTAAACCGGATTCTGAGAGCGAATTTCGTGATTTATTCCGTGTAATCATCGTCATTTTGACAGGTTTTTATACAAGAGTCAACTCTTCAGTATACCCTGAAGCAAAAGTTTGCAAGAGCCCCACTGTCCAAAGTCTTGATTTGGAATCGTAAATATACTAAAGTAAGAAATTATGTTCCGAAATTTGTATAAATTATAATGTTTCGATCCTCGTAGCGAGGCAAGAGGGATAAGGACTGGTTTCGGCACTGACTCGAACGCCAGCGCTCGAAATTTGTTTCAGTGTGAGCGATATGGACGTGAAGGCACCAGGCACCTTATACTAATGCGACGGTCGCACGTAGGAGTATTTACTCCAAAAAATCTGGCCAAAAATATTTGCGTGTTCTTGAATATTTGAAAATCGATTTTGGTTAATTTTCCAATTTACACCAGAACTCCTATTGCATGGTTTATGGTTGGAAAAGGCGTAAAAAATTTAGAAGTTTGGCTCAAACCAAGGTCGATAGCGCACTTTTTTGCCGAGTTATTGACGCTTATTTTATAAAAAAGGCTTGACTTCAAAATGTTGCTAAAAAAAATGGGCAATTTCTTGCAATTTTTGACTCTTGGAGCACTTGTCTAAAAGGGTCTACTTTAACCCCCTTGTTTTGGTTATGCCCGGTTTTGCCTGGAACATATTCAAAATTGCCTTTTTTTAAAAAGATAGTGCCTAAAATTAGAGATTTTTTCATGTCCATTTTAAATGAGATGTAAAAGGGTCAAAAATGCACGGAAAAAGAAATTGTTGCCATCAAAATGAAGCACATACCTTCTAAAACAACGTCCATAATCACTGAAATGTTTGGATGCACCAACGCTTGTCCTTGATGGAAAATGTTGACTGATTATAGTAACAGCGCTTCGAGCGGTGAATAACCGCAGGTGCGTCGAGCGCTCTGTTCCATGTTGTCCCCTAAACAGTAGATAAACGTAGATGTTCCGACACATCTATTACGCAGTAGAGCGGTTACTTACCTCTCAAAAATCATCAATCGTTTTTTTTTTTTTTTTGGACGACTTTTCAATTTTCGGTTTTTGGCCAGGTTTTCGGGTCAAATACTCCTACGTGGGTCGAGGCTGTCAATGAACGGATCGAATATGCTCCATAAAATTTGGCCTGGAAGAATTAAGTATAAAAAGGAAACGCTATTTTTTTCACAAGTAAAAAAAAATGGTCACACGGTTTCTCCCCCCCCCCCCCTAGAAGAATTTGAAATACTGATGAGACATCTGCTTGTTCGGCGTGAAAGACATAAAAGAAAGGAAAAAGGCGGGATGGGGGGGGACAATTAAAGGGTGGCTCTTTTTTTTTTTTTTTTTTTTTTTTTTTTTTTTTTTTTAAAGCGAGTGGGTGCAGGCGCTCTTTGATACGAAACAGCTTTTTTTTTCTCTTAAAGACCTTTTTGGCTAATGTAGCACATCAAGTCAGACTTTAAAATTTGAATTTTCACGAAGAGCCCTGCGGGCTGATTATGAACTATCGTATCGTAATGAAATCGAGTTGATGATCGAGTACGTGTTATCTTGTGGGTGGTGTCATTCCGATTGAAATCCTTCTATCTCTATAGAAATACGCCGATGACTTCAGAGCTATAGGAGAATTTCCGCAGAAATGGGAGGTACCTCTATCGGAATGAAACCTATCGGAGTGGTACCACCCATAAGATAACACGTACTCGATCATCGACTCGATAGCATTACGATACGATCGTTCATAATCAGTCTGCTGGATTTTTTTTTTTTTTTTTTTTTTTTTTTTTTTTTTTTTTTTTTTTTAAGGAAAATGAGAAAAATTTCTTCCTCGGCACTCCCAGAAAATTTTTACTTTATTTTTAAAATTCAAAAATTCAGAGGGTTCAAAGAGTTAAATTGAAATGCTCTCAAAAAATGTCCAAAATCTACTTGTTATAAAATTCGTTGACGGGCCGCTTTCTGTTTTGGTTTGTTTTTTTTTTTTTTTGTTTTTTTTTTTTTTTTTTTTTTTTAACAGAAACTCAATAAAAAAGTCTTCATATTTTTTTTGAAATTGTGTGTTTCAAAGTAAAAAAATGCCCCTTCCATTTGATTTATTTGAGGCACATGTACCCGCGCTCCTCTAAATAGCCCCCAAGGGCGCGAGGGAGAGAGAGAGATGAAGAGATGGCTGGATGTATGAAGGGAGGGAGAGAAGGATGGGATGATTGGTATGATGGTGAGCGGAAGGGTGAGAGGAAGGGTATAAGTGAGAGAGAGTGAGAGTGAGAGGGGGGGGGGAGACCCGCTAGCCTTGCTCGCGAAGCTGGGCTTTAAATTTGTGAAGTTTTAATCTTATAGTATCTCCTGCTCCGTCGCGTCGGTCCATTGTCGATCTAGACCTCAGAGTCGCCGCAACAATGTCATATCACGGCGTCACGCTTTGTGGAAGTCAATGAGAATCAGTGATATCACATTAACAATTTATAAGGAAACGCAGCCACAATATTAACTGCCATGCATGTGAGTCGGCGGTTTCCGCCTCAAACAGACCGGATAAGGTCGAAGCAGCTTTCTATAAGCAATTGATTCGGCAAATGTTCATTGGGCTTTGTTTCAGGACATAAAGGTTAAAATAATCGAGGGCTTGTTTGAGGGCTTGTTTGTTTGTTTTTTTATTTTTTGTTTTCTCTCCATTTCCACTTTATTACGGTCGTCAAAGATGCAAAGAAGAAAACAGGAGAGAGAGAGAGAGAGAGAGAGAGAGAGAGAGAGAGAGAGAGAGAGAGAGAGAGAGAGAGAGAGAGAGAGAGAGAGAGAGAGAGAGAGAGAGAGAGAGAGAGAAGTCAAAGGAAAATGGAATGACTCTGTTTGCGAAATGCTGACTCTCAATCTAGAACACGGGAGAGCATTTGTAAAGCAGGGAATTAATTATTGGTGCATGAATTTGCTAGACGCCGACAGGAAATCCAATCAATTCGTATAATTATCCGCGAAAGTATGAATGAAAAATAATTCAGAGCAGAAAATAAACCTAATTTATTTCCCCTGAACTTCTCTATTATTCAGCGTAATTACCCAGTCTGGTGCAGTGAGCTTGTTGCCGCGATGTCGCATAGCTGCGTCACAGTGTAGGTTGGATTTGACCGATTTAGCCAGACAAAAGTCTACTCACCGTTATTAATTAGCACAAAAGGGGTTTTTTTATGTCGCTGATTAAGAATAGGTATGATGTCAGTTTTTCAAAATGTTTATTTATTTTGTATTTATTTATTTTTCTTTTGGTACATTTATACCCGAAACCGGGGTCGGACCGGTCAGGTTTACAGTACAAAAGACTGTTTCAGTAGATCTATATATCGTATCGAGTGCAGTCCGAGGGTCTCCGGTTCCAAACAAACTCTGGTTCAATGTAACTTTCCCATGAGCGGATTTTTGACTACTAAATCAAGAAAAAAATGCGGCCTTTTTGTAATTATGAATTCTATGTCCTTGTAATTACTTAATTACGTCTGGTTTCTTGACTAGAACTGCCGAAATCGATTAGCTAATACAGATCAGACAATCGCGTTTGGAGGTCAGAATCGCCCGAAATCCTGCCAATTCCACAACAACAACAATAACATTTGGGTGATTCCAACCTCAAAATGCATCGTTTAATTTGTAATATTTTGTGGCTTTCGGCAGTTTTAGCCGTGGAACCAGGCATAATTAAGTATTTTCGAGGATGAAGAGTTTATAATCGCAAAAAGGTCGCATTAATTGTTTGATTTAATAGCCTAAAGTTTGTTCAAAAATGCGCTGAAGGGAAATATACATTGAATGGGGCAGTTGCAAGGGTCTGAAATGTGGTGTTTATTATATAAAGAAAATAAAAGCACTTGATGAGCTGAGAACGAAGATGCCTAGGCTTTGGTTTCTAATTAAATCCTATTGTTCCGGAGATGAGATCTTAGCCCAAAATACATTGTTTTAAATGGGAATTCCGCGTTGTGACGTCACTACTTCCACGATTTTTTACAACTTTACACTTGTTCATTTTCTAAGCTGAGACACTTACGAAAAAACCGAATGCACCTGTGCGCTCAGCTCATGAATCACTGTCATTTTCTTCTTAAAAAAACACAACAATGCAGACCCTTGCAACTGCCCCATTAGAGTTTGTTTGGAACCAAAAGGACTCCGACGGCAATCGATACGATATATCGCTCTATTAAATCAGTCTATACACTATTACGTACAGGATTTTTTTTTTTTTTTTTATTTTTTTTTAATAAAGTATGAATTTAGAAATGAAAAAAAGAACTTATACAATAATTACAAAAATAGTTAGTTGGCATAATCTTCCATTGACATTCAACTAATGTGGAGTCAGTCTCTTCCACTCTGTAGTAGGCACCCTTTAGGACAAAGGCCCTCAAACTATTCAAAAATGATTTTACATCACCTTTCTTCAATAAGTATTTCATGATGGCTGAGAGGGCGTTAAAAATTTTAATGGTGACGTTACTAATTTTGTGTTTGTTAACTTTTGTGTTAGAAATTGTATATCTAAGTTTTGCTTGAGCAAATCAATCACCCTTAAGACTTTTTACTATGAAAAGGTGCTTAATTTTCTAAGCCAGGGAACGGATTTTGGAACTTTTTGATGCTCTCCATAATTCCCTAGCATAATGTTTTGTAAAATTCACCACTTTCTTTCGGTTCATTGCAAAAGTTTGCTTATAGACCTATTCCAGATTAGGACGTAAATGGCTTCCGTGTCTCCATTACGTTGCCCATGTTTAAACACGCTTCTTATTACTTTCACAAGATGTCTTGCTATTGCTACATCCTCATGCAAGAACTGATGCGCATGGAGACGACATAAAAACTTCCGTTGCAAATGTTGAAACTATGATTAAATATCTTTCAAAAGCGATGCTACAAATGGTTCAATATCACGGGGGAAACTAGGGTGCGTATCTGCTCTCCCGTATTTTATTATGGTTTTTATGGTTACCCCTTTGCAAAAAAATGGGAGAAAATCAGATAGCAAGTGGAAGGGAGGGGGGGGGGGGGGTAACATAAAACAACGGGTGAAAACTTGAAGCTGAGTTTCTGGAAGTATCTATTTTCCTCGAGTGCTTTGAGCCTTTCAAGTGAATCTCAGTTATTGTTTAAATTTATCCTCTCCCCTCCCCCCTACCCCCTCATCGCTTCATTTACCGTGCGCACGACTACCAAAGTGAGAACATAAATTTTAAATTCTTTTTCGTCTCGCACCGGTAATATACTCGCACACGGGAGTCATTCCGTTAACTGCGGGAGGTAAGAGAACAGCAATTTTGTCGAGACAAAAGGATCCTCTCGGCGGATGTCGGATTTATTTGCCAAACAATTTTCGGCACCGATGAGCTGGAGGGGGAGGGTTGAATGGGAGCCGGTGGAAGGTCGGGGGTGCGGCTCCTGGAGGCAGGAAAGTGAGTTGGACAGAAAAACGGGGGAAGTACTAAAGAGATATGAAAAGGTTCATACATGGTTGCAAGATTCTGAAATAAAATAAGCCTGTTAATAACACTAAATAAAATAAGCTGTAAAAATAACACCTGAACACCCCCCCCGTAGCCCCACGAACACTTTCTCATTTCAAAATTATTCTGAGGGACCCCACTGACCATCTTTATTACTCTGGGAGAGACCTCCAGACCCCCCTTTAATATCCTGGAAGAGACCCCCAGACCCCTCTGAAAGGGTTAATGGAGCTGTTGCAAACTTTTGCTACAGGCTTAGTAATAGTTGATTATGGAGTAATACCCAGTAAAAATAACGATTAGAGCACTTAAAAAATCACGAAATTCACTCCTAAACTCACAAAATGCTTTTAAACGCGAGACCGTAATGGCGGCCGGGGCCGCGGTTTTCATTGGGGTTCCCTATCTTCAATCAGCGCCATCTAAACGAGGTGTTCTCGCAACACCACACAAGAAGAAGAAGAAGCATACAATTATCATAAGAAAACCGCGGCCTCAGCCGCCATTACGGTCTCGCATTTAAAAGCATTTTGTGAGTTTAGGAGTGGACTTCGTGATTTTTTAGTGCTCTAATCGTTATTTTTACAGGATATAACCCCTTAATCAACTTTTAAGAAGCTTGTAGCTAAAATTTGCAACAGCTCCATTATACAGTAGGCTGGTTGCAGAATATTTCAGCCAGTTTTCACAAAAATTCAAACAGCTATGTAACATTCCAATTTTTCCCTCACGTTCCTCCATTTCACCCATTTTCACATTTTGATTTTAATAGAAATCTTTTATCATCCACAACTTGCCTACAATATAAAATTCCGAATAAACAAAAATAAGTTCCTCTGGGAAATGGTACAGGCAACTTCTCTGCAAAGTTTAGATGCATACAGACAATGGGTTCAAAAGTTATGCTGGGACACAGCTGACAGCTGGGTCTAATATTATTTTTGTCCCCGAGTGTAATACCTAATGACTGCTTCGGGTTTCTCTTTACACCGAAAAAGTCGTAAGTATTGAGAATCAAAAATGCTATTTCAAATGTAGTTTGTTTCAAAAGTGTGAGGCACACCTAGGCCGATAATCTTTGTCGAATTTTCATTTTAAATTCTTTCAAATCAAAACAAAACTCGCCAGCAACTTTATCGTTTGATTTTAAAGCGTATCCTAATGAAAACTCGCTCGTTCAAAATGTGGGATTCTTTTTTTTGAGCGTGTAATACGAGAATTTTGGTAAAGTCCAAAGATTATCGGTCTAGGTGCGCCTACGCCTACGCCTACACTTCTGAAACGACCTCTTCTAGAGAATGTTTTACTTCGTACAGACACAGTATTTTTAGCTAAAAAGTAGCGAAACTCATTGTTAGAAAATTGGTGAATCCCCACTGGGGGACGAAAGGTTGAACTAATATTTTCTGTTTGATTTACAATGGGTGCGAAGGTGGCGCTCCATATTATCAGTCGCAAGGTTACAACTGAATTTTCCCATTTTATTACATTGAAAAATGACATTTGCAGTTTCGCTACTGTATAGATAAGTACTTAGTCTAGCCATAAGTTCTGTTAATTGCTATTTTACCGATAGCAGCCAAACGACTGAGAATAAGTATACAACACTATATATATTCTGAAACTAGACAAAAAATGCTACAAAAGCATGCTGCTTTCATGTGCTGTAAGCCCCTGTACTTCCCGCAATAAGCACTGATATATGTCGAAGTCGAGTTGCTGTTGGGCGCGACAAAATTACTAGCTATGCCTGGTTGAAAACGAAGTTTTGGGCATCAAATTTTCGAGGAAAAAATAAAGAAAACTTACGGTTTTGTAGAATTTTTTGTCTAGTTTCTGAATATACGAGTGTTATGTACTTATTTTTAGTCGTTTGGCTGCTATCGGCAAAATAGCGCACAACAGAACTTATGGCAGTCGAGTGTTATCAGTGCGCGCCCAACGGTAGTCCGACGTTGACAGATATCGCTGCCTATTGCACGAAGCACAGGTGCTTACGTCACATGAATGTAGCATGGTCATGTAGCATTTTTTGTCTAGTTTCAGAATATATGCAGTGTTGTATACTTATTTTCAGTCGTTTGGCTGCTATCGGCAAAATAGGGATTAACGGAACTTATGATTAGACTGTGTATACTCTGTGCTTACAGAGTTTATATTCACAAGAAGTGCCTTCAATTAGGTGAGTATGCAATTTCGTCTCCTGGAAGTACGAATAGTTATCTATTCGTCATAAAGTTCCATGGTATCATTTCGAACGTTTATTCATTAGCCGCGCTAATCATTCGGCAAACACTCTTTTATATTCACATTTAGATGAAATGGTGCGTTTACCTTGCACCCGACCTGGAGCGCTTCATCATTTATCACGTGCCCGCGCTGCAGCTGGTTTAGCCATCGCATTGTTTTTGGAATGGCCAACTTTGCAAGGTACCTACAAAAAAGTAGTTGTAGGTCCACGGGAAAAGCATATATCTCATGAGCATTTCTTATTTTTATTTTGGTAGGCACATCAATCAACATTAGCGTATTTAAAAATTAAAAAGGAACAGCAAATCGACAGAAAGACAATCATTGAATGCAGAATTCTTTTTTTCTGTCATTTGATGGTTTATAGCCTGAGTTTATAGCCGTCTTCATTACTGATCCGCGATTTGCACCAGAGACAACAGAGCCGACGTACTTTCGCACTACCTATCTCGCATAAAATGGCAACATTTTTTTTTTATCGGGGTCTCAACAAAACGACGTTCTAAGGCCCTCAACTGCTATTTTGACTGTTGAGCATATTTTTTTTTTTTTTTTTTTTTTTTTTTTTTTTTTTTTTTTGAGGTCGTGGTTTACTATTTGCTCCAGTGGCGAAGTGTGCTATGGCAACGTTGCATTTTGTCCATTTAAATCCGCAAGAAAGTTCAAATTTGATGGTCGTCACGCGCTGATTCTTAGGTTGATATTTTTCGTGGGTTTCGCAATGAGCCAAAAGAAACGTTGCCAGATTTCGCGCTCCATTACTGATTTTCGGGCAAATTAATAAGTCCAAATGACATGTTACCGTTGCATACTTACAATGGGGCTCTTGCAAACTCTTGCTACAGGAGATTGAAAAGTTGATTCTTGCATAAAAACCTGTAAAAATGACGATAATCGCTCTGAAAAATCCCGAAATTCACTCTCAGAATCAGGCATAATGGCGGTTCGACGCAGGTATCATGGGAGACTTCTATCTAAACTGAGACAAATCTCTTTGTTTCTGTACAGAAAATGACAAATTAGACAGGAATCTCCCACGATACCTGCGTTGAAGCGCCATTACGATCTTGCCGTTAGAGCGGTTTTGTACGTTTATTACTGAATTTTAGACTTTTTCAGCGTGATATTCGTGACTCTCGCTGGTTTTTACATCAGGATGGACTATTCATTTCCTTATAGCAAAAGCTTGCAAGAGCCCCATAGTAGGCACAGTTTCATTCCAAACTCTAAGCCTAGCTATAAAGTCTCCAAGAATAGTCTTAAATATTCAGCTGTACAAATGTTTAATGCGCTACCTCTAAATTTAAAAATGCTCTTTCGACACTCTGACAACCGTTCCTTCTATACTCTAATTCAGAGATTTTCCTGTACAATATTGCTTTTGAAAAATTAGATGAATTCATTCCCAATAGTCTGTAACTGATCCTAATTTGTTGATGAATAATTTGATGTCGGTTCTTATTGTCCGTATGGAGATGTATTGATTTAATATAATGTAGTTTCTGTAACTTATATCATAGCTACCATTGCAGGTGGCTCTATACATATACCAATTGTTAAATAAATAAATAAATAAATAAATAAATAAATAAATAAATAAATAAATAAATAAATAAATAAATAAATTTTTGGCCGATCCTTTGAAGCTTACATCTTTCCATTGCTCAGCTCTTCTCAAGTTGATTCAAATGGCACATTTAAACATGAAACAAAAATCAAGCAAAAACCGGTTCGGTTTGGCAACTTTTCAGTTTGACGCACTATGTGCCAGTGACTGAGTGTAAACTGCATTAAAAGACGTAATAACGCGGAAGGGCATTATTTATGGGGACATTCAAAATGAAGAATGGCCAAACGCGTGATGGTAACGGCCATCCGCCGTATTCATCGGAGTTATCACCATTCTCTATATAAAAGTCCTCTCTACCAATGGCCGAAATTGTCATCCTCAAGATGTTGCGATGCCTGACATCAATCAAACCAGTGGCGTAGCGTGCATTTGGCAACCTTGAATTTTGTCCATTTAAACCCATGTAAAACGTCGAATGCAAGGGTGTTCACCGAACACCCTATACTTCGATTTTTTTCATGGGTTTAAACACAGAAAAAAAACTACGGTGAAAATAACCATACGAATACCTGATTTTGGCACCTGCTAGATGTTATGGTAATGTTAACCAGAAGTATACTATGTTTTGACTAGGTACTGGGTGATGATACCTGATTGCATGTCGAATTTACTCAAAGTAGCGGTAAATGTACCATAATTCTGGTCAAGTTCACCATAACATCTAGCAGGTGCCAAAATCAGGTATCCGTATGGTTATTTTCTCTAATCTTTTTTTCCCGTGAATGAACGAACTGCAACGTTGCCAAATTGCACGCTACGCCACTGAATCAAACTGACTTCGAAACGCTCATACTTTTCATTGTAGCACGAGGGGACGAAACTTCAACAAGGTTGTTATTCTAATGGGTCTGTTGCGTACTTTTGCTACATCAATATAACTCGTTGTTTTAAACGTAAAATTTGGCGAAAATAGTACCAAGCGTAGTAGTATGGTTAAAACAAATGTAACGGATAAACGACGATTTATTGAAGGTGTTCCTCCTTGAAAGAGTCTAACGCAATCTTTAGGATTCTGACGGGAAAATAATTAATTCACAAAACATGGAAACTCTATTTATTACCACATCGTAACAATATCTAGGAAAACGCATTTTTCATAAGCCGTTGATGCCGTTTGTTTCCAAAATGCATCAAAGCTCATCGGTGAGCAGTTGGTTAGTACAAAGTTTAAATTCGTGGCTATAAGCAATTGCTCGCCGATGCGATTTGATGCGTTTCGGAAACAGGCACAGCTATACTTATCAGCGCCCGATACTCAAAATGGGTGAGCTCTAATTGAATGGAAATTTCATATAGAGCTGTTTAGTGTGACGTCACGAAAAAAATTGGTACCACGCAAATGCTCCATCTCACTCGCTCTCGTGGGTTTTCCCATAAGAAACGTGATCCAAATTTTCAAATACAAATTTGTGCTTGTAAACAATAAGTTCTCTCAGATTTTATTACATAATTGGATTCCACGTACCTTAAAATATGAGCACGCTACAACAAAATTTTTGAAACTTTGCGCATTAATGCACAATCATAGTTATATCGAAGAAAGCCCTATGTTTTGTCCTTGTCACACTCTCAGTTTCTTGTGGGCACAAAATTCTAGGATATAGGCTCATCCACACCATCACAGCATGTGTTATACCTCGAACAAGCTTCGATACGAAGAGAGGTTAGGATGATTGAGTGGTATGGTGGTGATACTCCCATAAGAGACCATGAGCAAGACAATGACAAAACATAGACAATTTTTTGGTATAACTGTGATTGTAAATTTGTTTGTGATCTTGTAGGAGTTGTCTTAGAGTAAAAAGATACTTTAAGGTACGTGGAATCTAATGGTGCAATAAAATTTGAGAAAACTGGTGGTTAACTAGTATGAATTTGCGTTCGAAAATTTGGATCTGATTTCTTATGGGTTAAATCCACGAGAGTGAGCGAGATAGAGTATTTGTTCGGAACCAATTTTGATCAAGGCGTCATCATTAAAGAGGTCTATTTTTCATTTTCGATCCTCTGCATGTTTCGTTGAAGACACATCGCAACCAAGACAAATGTAAAAAAACAGCAACAACTTAAGCGATCTTGACAGTGAGTAATTTCATTCAATCAAACCAAGAACACGTCGAAGTAGACAGTAGTTCACTCTATTTTTGGTTTCGATGCGTCTTTCACGAAAAATGCTAGGATCAAAACGAAAGCATATATAACTTCTGTTCGATTAGTTACATCTACTTTTATTTCTCGTTTTTCCATGAGTCAGATCACGATCCGATACATTAGAATTAGGTGTTAGGGGAGTAGGGGAGAGCAGTGTTGCCAGATTGGGGCAAAGAAGCCGTACGCTTTACATTGATTTAAATGGGGACGATACGGCTTTTTACCCTCGATCTGGCAACACTGGGGGAGAGGTCTGGAATTGGAGAGAAACAATGAGAAAAGGGGGACTTTTACATCTCTCCACGAGAGATGTAAAAGAAGCTGAGGAAGAAGGGACGGATATGGAATCACTATAGCGGATCCAGGTAATTTTCCTTCTCTTTATTTTCCCATGAAAACACACGTGTTAGATAAGGATAAAAAATGGGGCGAAAATCACGTGACTGCCCCTAATTTGTCCTTTTCCCATACACACGTTCTAATGGGAGAAGAGAGAGAAGGACAAATTCCTGGATCCGCCAATGTCACGGGCGGATCCAGCAATTTGGCAACCACGAATTTATCCCATTTGAACGTATGAGAAACAATCGATTCTTGAGGGGGCCATAGCCCTTTTATTAATCGATTTTTCTAATGCATTCAAATGGGAATGATACACAGTTGCCAGATTGCTGGATCCGACTTTGCCCAATGTATGGAATCATCTCCAAAACCATCGCTGTAACCAAAAAAATCACTGCGAAAGAATTGGAAGTACGTATATTTTTGGGCCTCCAACATTTCCAAAACTTTGTCATATTTTTGAATATCAATTTATCCAGGAAACGATCAAACCGCTAGTAAATGGACTACAAATCATTATTCATTTCATATTGTTTAGCTCAAACGAACTAATTAACAAACACAGGCGGCATTCAACTCTCAACGAGTGCAGAGCAAAGAATTCAAACGGAAATCAACAAAAGAGCCGAAGCCTCAAATGTTAACTCACCTAAACTTAGGGAGTTCCGCGATAATTTAAGCATCCGAGAGACAAAGGTTGAGAGAGCGCGTCAGATGTGTAATAAAATATGAGTTTTATTCAAAGCAGGTGAAACTCGCGGGGGAGGTAAACTGAACTCAGGATGAATTCAAAGAGGGTAATATATTCACGAGAGAGAGAGAGAGAGAGAGAGAGAGAGAGAGAGAGAGAGAGAGAGAGAGAGAGAGAGAGAGAGAGAGAGAGAGAGAGAAAGATAGAGAGAGAGAGAGATAGAGAGAGAGAGAGAGAGAGAGAGAGAGAGAGAGAGAAAGAGAGAGAGAGAGAGAGAGAGAGAGAGAGAGAGAGAGAGAGAGAGAGAGAGGAACAATTTGGGAGGGTGAAAATCGAAGGTTATTTTATTGAGGGGGAAGATGGGTCTTAAATGAACGAAAGGCCTATTTGTCGGTAGTTCTCGTCTCTTTTTCTTCCTCTGGAGAGAGGAAGAGGGTAGTGTGGTCCCAGGAGAGCGACTCTCGCTGTACTAAATGTATATTCTGTTTCACGTTTTGATAGAGATGAGCTACCTTGTCTGTTTCATCCTACACACACTGATGCTTTTTAAAGTGTGAACGTCCATGAGAAACAGGGCTGCCGTTTTGCGTACAATCAATGCTATTTTTCTATTCACCGATGATTCCACCGGTTGAGAAAAGATTACACAGTTCAGTTCAGTGTATGACTGTAATGCACGAAAGTACTCGCATCTGTAATCTTTCCTCAATCGGTGGAAACTCCGTTGATTAATTAAAATATTCGCAAGTTTTTTAATGTCATCGACGACTCCACCGGTTGAGAAAAGATTACAGATGCGAGTATTTTAGTTCATTACTGTCATACACTGAACTGAACTGTGTAATCTTTTCTCAACCGGTGGAACCATCGGTGAATAGAAAAATAGCATTGATTACACGCAAAACGGCAGCCCTGATGAGAACGGTTGCCGGTTGCGTCAGAATCTAACGAAGGTAAACCGATTGAAGTGAGGAATGAACGAAATCCCCAATCCGAAAGTTCCTGCGAAAATTCTCATAGGCATATCCCTTGGCAGTTTTCCTTGTGCGTGGGTAAAATTTATTCTCTCACATTTAGACGAAGATGCATTGGGATCGTCCTTCGCGAAGTAGTCTGTCTATAATGGCCGATATGGAGTTTTGTTGAAGCCTGCGCCTTAACTTCACTTTCCTGGTTAGAAGGGCAGAACTGTATAGAGTCTTTTTAAAAAATTCATCCCCATAAAAATACAATAAAAAACCGTTCAGACCTTTTCAAAGGGGAATGAAGGTGCAATCAAGCGGAAAACATTAAGACTTAATCGTGAGCTTTCAGTGGCGTAGCCAGGGGGGGGGGGGGAGGTCCAGGGGGTCTGGACCCCCCCCCCCCATGACTCCAAAATTTGTCCTAAAAAAAGGTAATTTTTTGCGTTTTCAGACAAATTTTACCAAATTAGTATCTTTGGACCCCCCCCCCCCATGACAATTTTCGGACCCCGGACCCCCCCCCCCCTTAGAAAAATTCCTGGCTACGCCACTGTGAGCTTGTAAACCTAAAACGTGCATTAAATACATAATGACTTGATGTACCCCGATGAAAACATGGATGGCGGCAGAAAATTTTCCAAGAAGGGGGGGGGGCAAAATCTAAAATTTAAATTCTTTGGGAGGGAGAAACCCTTCATTTTTGCAAATGTGTGGTATCTATCAAATTGTATGAGAACTAGACAAGCGCAATCTGCTTCGAGAGGTTTCAAACTTTCTCACCATGAATTTGTCATAAACAACCCTTCATGCAGTTTTAATGGTTGAATTAAGTACGATCGAGGGAAATATGAATGATAGAATAGATAAATATGAGAATAATTAATAAAGCTTAAAAGTAGAGATATAGAGGGGCCACTTCCAGGGTTTTGAAGGGAGGGTATGTCTGGGGGTCTTCTCCAGAACTTGTAGGAGAGCTTTGTTTGGAAAGAATAAGAAGGCTTCTCCCAGAATCTTAAAGGAAGTCTGGGATCTGGGTATCCACTAAAACTTTTGAGGGAGTTCTTTTCAAAGGAATTTGGGAGGTCTGAAAGTTTCCTACAGAATATCAAAAGAAGTGGTGGAGGTCTCACCTAGATGAAACTTGGTGTGAGGAAGTCTTTACAGGGTATTTCTTGTATTTCAATTTTAAGTTTTTTTGTATGTTTTTTTACTGTTATGCCTTAGTGACCAGTAATGGCCCCTCTAATAATGTTTTTCTTATGTTTCAGGACCCATATTAGATGTCGAAGCTGTCGTGGATGGAATTGCGAAATTGCCTTGTAACATGTCACTTTCAGATAACTTAGTAGAGGATAAAGTTGACCTGATTATGTGGTTCAAACATAATCAGACATCCCCTTTCTATAGGTTAGTAGATTTTTTGGTTTGTTGTACGATTTACACCGTAAATGCATACCGTGAAATATGTCTAATGTTGAAAAGTGCAAAGTTTCAAATGTCTATTGGCAAAAGTTTTATGCATAATGAAGAGAGTCATGAAACTTCTCACGAGCATTCAAAATAATTATGTTATTCTTGTAAGAATCTTTATGTGTAAAATGACATGTGTGATCATAGCTGGTCACAAAAACGAAAGGTACAGTTGCGTTTTTGAAGGAATCTTAACACTAAAATATCTTAGGCTAGAAACTCTTTTAATGGGGCTCTTGCGAACTTTTGCCACACGGGATTGAAGAGTTGATTCTAGCATAAAAACCTGTAAAAATGACGATGAGTCCACTAAAGAATCACGAAATTCACTCTCAGAATCGAGCTTAATGGCGGTTCGACGCAGGTATCGTGGGAGATTCCTATCTAAATTGAGACACACCTCTGTGTTTCCAAAGAGAAAGTGGATTTTAGATAGGAATCTCCCAGGATACCTGCGTCGAACCGCCATTACGATCTTGCCATTTATGTAGTTATGTAGGTTTATTACTGAATTTTAAACTTTCTCAGTTTGATTTTCGTGATTTTGGCTGGTTTATACATCAGAATGGACTATTCATTTGCTCTCAGTAAAAGTTTGCAAGAGCCCTATTGTGTAGGTTGGCGGAATCATATTTGTCCTTAAAAAATATTGTATAGCTAGTCAAATCGAGTAAGGCAGTGATGTTTCGTTAAAAATAAATTTTGAATAATTACGTATCAAGTTATCGAGACAGCTAAGAAAAATTGAAAATCCGTGTTCGGAGAAGGGGAAAGAAGTATTGTCGTGTAAAATAATTATATGCATGTGAAAATCGTCAAACTGTTGAATAATTGATGTGAAAATACCGTTTGCTCCACGATATAGCGTCTAGCTCCTTCGATGCATTTCCTAGTTTGCAAATAAAATGAAGTGCGATTTATTGTAAAACCAAATCATTCATTTTCTTCTGTGAAAAGCCACTGAAAACTTTCTGGGCTTCAGTCCTAGGACAGACTGCTCGCTTTTGGAAAATACGCTGACTCTAAGGCTTAGTTGGAACCTGAAGAGCAGATTTCTAAAAATGGACGGATTTACACAACTTTCTGCGTAGACGATGCATTCTGCGACTCCTAATTAACGACACTAGACAAATTCTTGGAGTTGAAAGAAAATGGGTTCCCAGATGATATGTCCGTCCACAGCCTTTATGTCCAAAACTTTTCCGTCCAAAATTTTATTTGTTCAGTTATATTTTCGTCTAATGTCTTTTCGTCCAATGTCATTTCGTCCAAACGTTCTAATGTCCAATGAACTACAATGTCCTCGAATAAAAAGTCCATGTCCAAAAAAACGTCCAAAGGCTCAGATTTAATGAACAGAAGTATTTCTGTATTTAATTTTTGTATTCTTGTCTTCTATAGCAAGCTTAAAATAAATAAATCTTCATGTGAAATCCATCAGATTATTTGAAAAAAGTACCTACCTATTGATTCACCTTCTTGCTGATCGAACTTGTTGACAAAAGGTTGCCAGAGCTATGAGTCAACATTAAAAAAAAAAAAAAAAATACGATCCATTCGTATACTGATTGCTTGCTAAATTCATTTGCCCCTTGGACTTTCCACATTTTTTGAACTTCACTGTATGGAATTATCATCTCTGGACATTTAAGTATTGGCCTTTTCTTCATTAGGACGTTTCCTCTTTCACGTATACTTTTTTGGACTTAAAAATTTGAACATGTCATCTGTGTATCAGAATATTATGTATAAACTCCTTATTCTACTCTATTGAGTTTGAAACTGATAAATATTACTTTAAAAAATCATTGACTCCTCCCAAAATATAATTAATTTAGCCCTTTACAGGCCTGATACACACTTAGTTGATTTCTCGCAAGTTGTAACTGAACGCGTTCAACGACCCGTAAACTTTTTTTTGTTACTTTTTGACCCAAAGAAACGCTTACAATTTCATCAAAGGCAATTTGCAATGCGGCTCAGTGCCGGAAGGAGCGTCGAATGCTTCTAACCTCCACCCATAGATGAAGCAGGCACGGACATTTGGTTTTACGAGGGGCTTTTTTGCAAAAGAGGCACTAAAAACGGGACTTTGTCAATAAGAATCGTAAATGCTCGCTCCTTGTACATTCACACGTTGTAATGTTCTCAACTTCGCGCACTTCCCTGATCCGTTTGATACCCTCAAGACGTAATCTGTCGTTCTCACAAGTTTACAAGCACTTTCCTTTGTGACCGTAATTTTTATTGATAATGCTAATGTTTGATCCGTCACACGAGTCTCTTTTAATGCTTTCTGGTTGCTAAAATAAGGGCCATTTATTCGAATGAAGCTACAACTGCACTAAATTTTAGCTGTGCGCTGGAATAAAACAAAGGTGCAGTTACAGCTTGGTTTTGAGAATTGAGTGATACACCTCACAACTGGGCACGTCATACATTGAGCCGACAAGAAACCTCGTCATCAACGGCGTACGCAGGAATTAGTCTCTCTCGCTCTTTTCCCGTTTGAGTGTATGTAGTAGAAAAGGAAAGAGATAGGGGCTGAAGACACGTTAGAGCCCCCGTTTCTGTCCTTTTCCTACTCACATGTTCAAATGGGGATAGAGAGAGAAATACAGATTCCTGTGTACGCTACTGCTCGTCATCCCGTCGATTCTCTTTACATTGGATTCAGCAGCGGCTCGTGCAATGTGGCAACAATGGATTTACTCCATTTAAAACTGTGTAAAATAATCGATTACTTGGTGAGGCGCAGCGCCTCACCTAGTATCGATCTTTTTGCATACGTTCAAATGGCAAAAGTGCACGGTTGCCAGATTGCACGATCCGCCACTGATTGGATTCCAATGATTTGTTTACGTGCCATTCAAAAATGTCATACAATGCCTCAATGGGGCTGTTGCACACTTTTGCTATAAGCGATTGAATAGTCGATTATGGTGTAAAAACCTCGGAAAATAACGATGGCAGCACTAAAAACTTCCGAAATTCACTCTTGAACTTAATAAACGCTTTTATTTGCGCGAGCGTAATGGTGGCAGAGGCCAGTAATGAACGGAGATTCCTATTTTAATTTCGTCACTCTTCCTACGCTGACAACGATGATTCACAGACCAATTAGTCAGCAGAGTAATGATCCACATCCGATGAACGGTACTGTGACACCTAGTGACACTGGTGTCACATGAAAGTCCTCTCCTATTGGTCACTTCTTGATGGAGTTACAGATTTGTTAAATGGGAATCTCCCATTATTATTGCCCTCAGCCACCATTACGCCCGGCCCGCGCAAATAAAAGCGTTTATTGAGTTTAAGAGTGGATTTCGGAAGTTTTTAGTGCTGCCATTGTTATTTTTGGAGGTTTTTACAACAGAATTGACTATTAAATCGCTTATAGTAAAAGTGTGCCACAGCCCCATTTCGCTGAATTGATTTTCCTACAAGCATCTGTACTCGAATTTGATGCGATGAATTAGAGAAAAATGCATTGGAATTGGAAATTTACAACTTGTGACTTCCGGATTCTTTTCTCTTCACACTGTCAAAGTTGTGTGGTTGGGCAACTCTAGCTTGGGCACCAAAGAGAATGAAACGGCAATTCTTGGTTGACAAACTATCAGTCTCTCTCCCTCCCCTCTTGTGCAAGTCACTTATTCTCAAAGATGTAAGTTCCACGCTTTTCTTTGTGCGTTAAGTGTTCTGGGGCCTATAATATGTGCAAGTACGTCACATAGCCGCTCAAAGGATGCGAGAGTGTCATATCTGCGTCGTTCTTGAATCTCTTTGAGTCTGTTTGTGAGCTGTTTTATGTGCAGGGTGTTCCACATAACCTGCTCACTCTGCTTTTACTCAAAGGAATGACCATAAAATTGTCAAGAATAATGGATTGCTGGTTGAAGCGTGCCAAAATTGTCAGGGATCATTTTTAGTCACTCTTCAAACTTTTTCTAAAGTGAGCCATTTTCTCTAAATTTTCAATTTTTCTGACCCGCCTTAATTTCGGGGACAAGATTTGAGAAGATGAAAATTAGGATTTACTCGAGAAAGATGAGAGGAATACCACGGAAACAATATTTGATTGTTTACGTGATTGAAAATAAAGAGTGACATTATTACAGTCTCAAATTCCTAAAATCATCGGTTTTCCTCCGAACCTTTTCAAAAGATTCTTGAGCTTTTTTACGCGCTAAAATTTCATCATTAAATGTACTTGATCTTTCAGGTTCGAGCTATGAATTTTAAGAATGGTTTAAATTTTAGATTTCAACCGGCATCGTTCTCTGCGATTAATAATTATAGAGAAAGTTTGTCCCTCTGACTTACGAGTAAACATAAACTATAGAAAATAAAAAAAAAAAAATAAAAATAAAAAAAAAAAAAAAATTGTTGAAAGAAATCTCTGAAGATTATGAAAACAACATGGAGTATGATGCCTTTGGGATGAGGAATATGTTTCTTAAGATCGGAAGATTACAAAACTGTGATTCACAATATTAGGTTAACACTTGTGAGCCTAAGGGAGGGTACATTTGTACCCCAGGCCAGTTTTTTTGACGCCATTTTGTCAAAACTGCTCAGAATTTTTTGGGACTTCATGACATTTTAAGTTAGGATACTTAGAACACGTCCACCAAATTTCACTAATTTTTATGAATTTTTGTCGATATTATAGAAATTTAAAGTGTTGGGGTACAAATATACCCCCCTTCGTCCTGCCAGTTTTAAGTTTGGAACCATCTATTACAGTGAGTTTTACGGAAATTTTATGTAAATTAAGAATATTAAGTCAGATCATTGAAAAAAAAATTGGAAATTTATCAAAAATGGAAAAATAATATGGTACCTCATTTCATTTTTTCCATTTTTTTTATTTTGACATTTTTTTTAAAAGTATAGGTGTAAATTTGGCAACATAGCAAAAATTTACTCAAATTTCACATAAATTACTCTCTTAGGGTACTAAGTACATAATCCATTCATTAAAGTTTCAAAATTATTGATACTGACTGTGCTGCATGAAAATATCCTTGGGGCACAAAAATACCCCCCCCCCCCCTTAGTCCTTTGTGTTACCGAAATACCTTAGGCTCACAAGGGTTAAACAGAATAACAAGTGACCTCTCTGCACGGTAGGCAACATGCAACCCGCCACGCCTGCGCCTTGCCGATTTGTTATCACCTCAAGGGAATGTTAAATGCGGGGGGGGGGGGGGGGTCGTTCATTTTCTTCACAGAGAGCTACAGGAAATGTGTTTCTCTGAGTAACCCCCTCCTCAATCCAGTCATCACTTTGAGGTGGTCTGGTCACCTATCGTCTAAGCGTGATGTCTCATCGGCAAGGGTGGATAAAGGAATTGGTCTGTGTCTTTCTTTTCCGATGTGAACGATTGTGAGTTAGAAAAGGACCGCATGGCGAATATATAAGGACTAAAGTCACGTAATGCCCCCTTTTGCTGTCTTTTTCTAATACTTGAGTTCAAACGTACGGAAAGAGAGAAAGACAAATTTAGACATTTTAACTAACGACGCATTTTTCAATCCACCGATGATTCCACCGGTTGAGAATTTATTACAAAGTTCAGTTCAGTGTATGACTGGAATGCAAGGAAATACTCTGATCTGTAATCTTTTCTCAATCGGTGGAAACCCTGTTAGTAAAATATCCGCAAGTTTTTTTTTTTTTTTTTTTTTTTTTTTTTTTTTTTTTTTTTTTTTTTTTTTTTTGTCATCGACGATTCTACCGGTTGAGGAAAGATTACAGATGCGAGTTTTTTCGTGCATTACAGTCATGCACTGAACTGAGCTGTGTAATCTTTTCTTAACCGGTGGAATCATCGTTGAATTGCAAAATGCGATTAACTGTACTCAAAATGGTATCCGCCTATGCTTGTAAGTCCCTATAGTAATGAGTGCAGGAGTCTCTTGATATTTTAAGCACCTTGAAGTTTTGATTCTCAACGTTGTGTCATTCCGTTTCTCATCATGATCATTGGAACTTTTGAAAGCAGAACTTCAATGAGTGTGTGTTCACCAAATCTTTAAGAGACAGTTTCAAAATGAAAGCTGATATAATGTACGTGTAACTGAAAACCGCCGATCGAAAAGATGGACTCCATCAGAATGACCTATAACAAAAAGTTATACTTTCAGGTTTAATTATCAATTCACACCTTTCTCCATCCATCACCTTTGAACAATTTAGCAAACATGATTCATAAACAATCTCAATATATTGCGCTTGACGACCCGTTTCGCAGCTGCTCGATTTGAAAAAAAAAATGTGGTACATGTTCAATGTTTAGCTTTATATAAAATCACTTAAAAAAGAAAATTGATGCAGGTGAACTTTTATTACTTGCAAATGAGTACATTTGGTCTCCTTTCCAAAAGAAAATAACGCATGAACAGAATTTATTAAAAAAACATTAAATTTAGTTGATGGAACCTCTTTGTGAGCAGAGCAACTCTGAAAAAACAAATGCCAACTTTAAGTAGTATTTTCTTCCTTAAATGTATTGTCAAGATTAAACATTCTTAGTTTCACCATTTAAAATAGTTGAATTAAAAAGCAGCACGGGGTTGATTTAACTGTTTTCAATGGCAAAACCAAGAATGTTTAGTCTCGACCATACTTTTACGTAAGTAAATACTTAAAGTTGGCAATTTTTTCAGCGAATGGTTTGCTTGTAAGGAGAGAAAAATACTTTTTGGACCACCGGGTACACTATAAATGGCTCAAGACGATGGCAAAGGGTTGGTGCGGTTTCTTTTCAAGGCGTAATCTTCGTTCTTGACTCTCCGGAGCTCTTACATGTTACACGCGGATTGCCTCTCAGTGGAAATAATAACGGATCGACAATGAAAAATTCCTCGCATAGCTCTCTTTAGGAATGGAATGAATTTTCATCACATTCCCCTTGGCCTTCAATATATTGCAATAACTTATGATCTAATAGATTTATTCCAATCTCTTTCACACAGAGTTTCTTCGCTACCGAATAAAATATATGCCAACTAGTCAAGTATGTGAACATTTGCCTTTTTGCGCCCTGAAACCGGCTCCAAATAGTTTCCCCAACCGGAAACCTTCAAGTTTAGCTTCATATTTTTCAGCTCATGCATCCTCTCAGGAGTGCTAAATGCAATGCACGTTCCGCTCGTTGAAATAGTGCTCTCTCTTTTTAAGTACGTATCTTGCTTTTGACCCCCCCCCCCCCCTCCTTCATACTAAAGCGCAAAATCTATCTGCTGAAATCAAACCGATTCTTGAACAAAAGTTATGGGTGTTTGAAAGTGGTTGTGTTTGAAATCATGAAAACGTCTCAAAATCCACTCACAAACTCAAGAAATGCGTTGAAAATAATTCAAAGATGACAGTAGTTAAGATTAGCTTTTGTTGTGGTTTAAAGAATGACACAATAATTAGGAAACAATCAGTTTGTTGTTTTTATATTAGTCTCATGCTAAGTGACGACTGCCGGTTTCATACCAGGAGTCGAGAGATGAAGATGTACACATTTTCTGCTGACATGCAGAACGACTGTCTGAGCCTTACAGTGTTGTCAAACTTACATGGTTGTCAGACTTATTAAATAATATATGATTATGATTACAACAACAGTCAAATAAGTGAGCCACAATGGGGCAGGGGCAGTCCCATCTAATTTCAGCTATTATCTCTATGATAGATCGATGAATCACTTTTTTCACATTAGAAAGATGCGATTATAGTACACACCCCAGTAGCCGGCACCCCTAAAATTTGCACCAGTACCCGGCACCCATTTTTTACAGTGTGAAAAGTATTAATGTTATGGTAATACTATAGTGTTTTGTGTGGTATTTTCTGAGACCTGAAGAGGGAAAAATTGGACAAAATACACAAAACACCAAAATTGACCTCTAATTTAACATTTTTCACTATGTGAAAAATAGGTGCGGGTCCTGGTGCAAATTTTAGGGGTGCCGGCTACTGGAGTGTTTACCTTAGTTTGGACTTCCCCATTGTTACCCACTCTTTCAACCGCCATCTTTAATTTTTGATAAGTGAATTTGTTGAGTTTGAGAGTGGATTTTGAGAATTTTATCGATGCTTTTCATGTGGTTTTCACCCAGTTTTACACAGTAATCAAACGTCTATTCCACTGAACAGCAAAAGTTTGCAAACCAGTAGTAAAACTCATTTTTTAAATAACCATGATCGAATAATTAACTAAAATGGGTCTGTTGCAAACTTTTGCTACAGCGCTATAGAGTGATAAATATCATGTAAAATCGCGTGAAAAGTCCATAGGTGGCATCTCAGAAAGTCATAAAATGAAATAATAAACTCACAAGAGGCATTTAACAGAAATCCAAGGTGGCGGTAAAATATCGAGCAACCTGTATGCAAGCACCATGAACATCCAAGATGGCTAACCTCACAACATCGATCACAACCAATCACAACGCAAACAAACTCATAACCTCCGATGCTGTGAGGTTGTTAACGTTGGCTATCATGGATGTTCATGGTGCGTGCACACAGGTTGCTCGATATTTTACCACCATCTTGGGTTTCAGTTAAACACCTCTTGTGAGTTGAATACTGCATTTTATGACTTTCTGATACCACCAATGCACTTTTCACGTGATTTTACTCAAGATTTTGCACTCTATATCGCTGTAGTAAAAGTTTGCAACAGACCCATTATTAGCATTATTCTCATGTTATTCCTATTAGAAATTCAAAGTTTTAACACTACGAGTCATTCATCTTATGACAGATGAATATATTGAATATGCTGGTTGTGGCGTCAACCAAGACTTCTAATACTATTTACGATTCTACTTGATTATATTTTTGTTCCAGTATTGACTTCCGGGAAAAGCGGAAAGGGGACGGACAGCATTGGAATCGGGAGACGTTGCAGGGGCGAGCCTCGTTCAAGCTCAACGGTCAGGATGCCAAACTCATCATGGAGGCGATTCAAATGTCCGATGGCGGCATCTATCGGTGTCGTGTTGACTTCAGTCGAGCTCCGACTAGATTCTCTCGGGTCAACCTCACCGTCATCGGTAAGTCACCACTTCAGATACACTAATTGGACGATTTCCCATGAAAATGAAGCAATTATTATACGTAGAAAATCAATATAGTACAGATGCTTCATCCTGTCTGCTTACATAGCTGCGCTGTTAAACTATTACGTATATTTTGGCCTGTCCCGAGAAATTTACGAGTAATTGGAATGGCTATTTAATTTCTTGGGATGAATAATTATTCGACTCTACCTCCTTTAGAATTCCAACGAACATCTTTAAGCGTATAAAAGTGCTTTGAAGAATATGAAAATTCAAAATATCAAATTATGCATTTACAAGATGCATAATTGCACCAGCGTTGACAGAGGATCGCAAAATCCTGGATTCAGACCAATGTAAAATCTAATGCAGTTATGGTCCGTAGGTTCAAAAGTGGAGGGGGGGAGGCTCGAAAAAGTGACTATATTCTTTCTTTCTTTTTCTCGCTTTTCTTGAGCCCTGATAAAAGTGGGGTGGGGGGCTTCAGGTGTTTTGCCCTTGTTTTCCCTTTCCCACGGAAAGCCGCTGCGATCTAATGACTTTTTCTCCATATTTGGCAATCAAGACTTGCACTCTCCTACCTCCATTTGGTTTCCTTTCGACCACAACGGATCGCTTTCACAGTTTCCATTTTTGTTCTGCGAGGCGACGAGAAACATTTCTATTGCAAACCTTTCGAGTCGATAGCCATCGAATTATAAAATTTAATTGAAAATGTGAAAACAGGACTGGGGACTATAATTTCCACAGAAATGATTATTTAAAATGGTCGGACGCGTTTTCCTTTTTACTTTCTCACTCTAATGAAATTTGAAAAATTGAGAAAGTATTGCAATGGCGCAGAGATTTTTGATGCATTTTGTTTCGATACTTGGCCCGCTGCGACTAAATCAATCATGATAATTATAAAATAATTGGCTCTTATCATGCCTAATACTATCCTAAAGAACATTCATCCATGATATTTCAATATTTCTTAACCATATGTGGTAGGGAGGAGTAAATGCACAACATTTCTGTGGCGTCTGTCTGTCTGTCTGTTTGTCTGTCTGTCTGTCTGTAGTCATAAACGTGAAACCCAGCATAACTTTTGAACTACTAATCCATATGCATCCAAATTTTGCAGAGATGTTGCTTCTAACATTTCCCAGAGGTACTTTTTTTGTTGGTTTTTTTTTTTTTTTAAATTTTAATTTTTAGGTTAGTCATGGATAAAAAATGGTTTCCATTAAAATCAATGGGAAAATGGGTCAAAAAAGAGAAAAATTTAAATATTCTAAAGGGGGGTCTGAGGGTCTCCCCCAGAATGTTAAAGGGGGGTCTGGGAGTCTCCCCCAGAATAATAAAGGAGGGTCTGGGGGTCTCCCCCAGAATTCTTAAGGGGGTCTGGGGGTCTCCCCTGATAAAAGTGGAGGGAGAAAGTGTTCGTAGGGTGTTCCCTCCTTGTATAAGTACTGCAAGTAAATCCCCACTGGAGTTTTGATATATGTACAGTACAAGCAGAGCCATATGTCTTGCGTCGACAATTCGACGCAACCCGCATTACATGTACAGTTAATGCTCTCTTATCTTTTGTTATCTCAAGACCGAGCGAGGCTCGGGCTACGTGTAATGTGTGCGTCGAGTCGTCGACGCAGGACTAATAGCTCTGCTTGTAACTGCATGCTTTATCCTACTGTAAGTACTATCACTCTCATAAGTCTATTGTGTCGACGATTTGATACAATCCACTATGCATGTAACCAGAGCAAATCTTGATTTTGAGAGAACAACAGAGAATGAGAGAGCGTTGTTTTCACATGTAATAAAACTTATGAGACTGCTTGTACTTACCTATTGTTTGATCGAATGCGAGCCTTATGGGTGGCTTCTTCTGATACAACCAACATACATACTAAAAAAAAAAAAAAAATTACCAGAAGCATAGCGATGGAACCTAGGGAAGGGACGGTATATTTTTACCAGATTTCTGGTATTCGTACCGTAGTTTTTGAATATAATGACGAAATTCTGGTACTTTGACTATAATCTGACATTAACACCAGCATTTTCTATAGCAACAGTCTAGAACCCCCGCGGATCACAACTCGCTGTTTATAGATTAAAGAGGTATGCTCGTCTGACTTCGCGCCACAAATTCACTGCAGGCAAGATGACCGACAGAAGCAGAAAACGTATACTCTTTGCAGAACCCATTGGGCTTCCCCTCTGCGGGAAAGCAGAAAACCCAATGTTTTCTGCAAAGAGTATACGTTTTCTGTTTTTGTCGGCCATCTTGTCTAGAGTGATTTTGAACTGCGCGCCACCGAGTCTATGGCGTGAAGTCAGATGAGCATCCTTCTTTAATCTATAACCTTGATTATTACCAGAGTTTAGGAACTATTTTTTTACTGTGTAGGGGTGAGCCGACGAGACAGCCACTGTCGGTCCGTGGCGGTGGAGGGGGGGTGGTTAGAGGCTCAAGTCCCGAATCTCTTTTTTGATAAAGGTTGTGAAAAAAGGAAAATAACAAAGGTCGTTAATCCTCTCAAGCACCTCCATTTTTATAAATAGGAGAGGGCTGAAAAATAGGGAGGACCTAAATTTGTAAAAAGGTCATCAAATTCTCCTCCCATTGGATTACCCGTGTTAGAAAAGGACAAAGATAAAAGTACACGTGCTAAAGTCACGTGATCCCTGCTATCCTTTTACAATACATGTCTTCAAATGGTCCAAGAGAGAAGGACAAATTCATGTATCCACCCATGATCATGATCCAGGGCTGCCGATTTGCGTAGATTTAATGACATTTTTAAATTCACCGATGATTCTACCGGTTGAGGGAAGATTACAAAGCTCAATTCAGTGTATGACTGTAATGCACGAAAATACTCGCATCTGTAATCTTTTCTCAATCGGTGGAAACTCCGTTAATTAATTAAAAAACCCGCAAGTTTTCAAAGTTATCGACGACTCTACCGCGGTTGAGAAAAGATAAAAGACGCTAGTATTTTCGTGCATTACAGTCATACACTGAAGTGAATTCTGTAATCTTTTTTCAACCGGTGGTATCTTCGGTGAATTTCAAAATGCCATTAAATCTACGCAAATCGGTAGCTCTGTCTTGATCTAACTCTGCCTCCATTTTGAGGCCCGGTTACAGTGACTGGATAAACCACAGTGCGGCCATTTCGGTCGTCTTCCTGATTGGTCGGATTTCTTAGAGGAGGTCTTCTGTCAAATTTGAAACATATTGGTTCGCAAAATTAAGAAAAATCAACGATTCCCCGTAACTGACCCCCCGCGGCGCGGCGCCGTAGGGAGTAAGTGTGTTCCTGAGTTACTCGCAAAAAATATCGTAACCCCCCGTCCTAAAAATGGTTTTTACCTAGCATTAATGACTTTTTTTTAGACAGGGGGTAGAGAAAATTTCATTCCAAAGCCCAAGAACAATCATTCTCCCCATGCTGCCCATGCTAAAGTGGGTGCGCTATTGAAGGGTGGAGGGCAAATGGCCGCACTGTGGTTTATTCAGTCACTGTAGGCCCGGTGACAAGTGAGCGCCACCTGACAGACGACTTTCAAACGAGTTCATCAGAGAAGCGTGAAGAATCTGGGGGGATGGAAGGGGGGGGGAATTACGGAGAGGGTATATTATAGCTGGGTTCTGATACTATCACACGTACACGAAAAACCCCTGTCGACGCGCATTTATTTATAATATTCAATGAATCTCGGAAACCGAGGGCGGGGGAAGAGACGGGGGGAAAGCGGGGAGGATGGCGAGGGCAGTTTATTGCTCGAATGGCTTTTCGCGCCGGAAAATAGGCCGTGGTGGAGCTCTAGGCAGGCAGGCGGAGGCGACTTTTGTATTGCGGAGAGCTTTTAGAGCCCCCGGAAGTGGAGAATTTTAATACGGATTGATGACGCGGTGTTGGCTATTATGAAAACCGCGCTATCGCCGCGCCGAGTGCCGAGTTCCGAGTGATGGAGCCTTGCAGATAGCTGCTCGCGCCTTCATGCCTTTGCCTTGCCTTGCCTTGCCTTTCCTTGTACCCGCCAACTTCACTTTCTAAAGTGCAGATGAATTGAATAACGTCAATATTAAGTAAACGCGCTAGGTTTTCACGGCGCGGTGCGGTGGCGAGGTTTCATGGTAATCATTTACGGTTTAAAGGGCTCCTCCGCCTCCCCTCCCCTCCCCTCTCCTACCCCATACCCCATCCCCCTTCCCCGCCGATCCTTCGTAGCGGTGCGGTGCTTTGTTGGAATATTTATTTGACAGGGCTAAATGATGCATAAGCAAGATTTAAGGCTCCCGGCGGGGCTCGAACCAACACAAATATCAATTCCCTCAGCCAATGCGGTGCGCGGTGCACGGTGCACGGGCGAAAAGGAGGAACGAACCGAACTGAACCGATCCGAGACCGATGAGGGAAAGGAGGAAAGGGACAGATCGGGGTAGAGAGGAGGACTCGAGATACTTCAAGATTCGCGATACTTGATTCGAGCTTCCGCGAGTTTACTACGTCGATAGATATATCCGATCAGCAGAACCACCCCCCCCCTTCACCCCTCCCCCCTCCCCCCTTCTACTGCTACCTTCCTCATACGTATAAATCAATCTGATTATTCAAGTTTTTCTTTTCTCATGCTCCGATTCACCGGGATACTTGATCAATTTATAAATTTATTGGGCCATTAGGAACTCAACATACTGCACCAGTTTACCTCATCGCAATCCCTCCTCGGTCCTTCCTCCGTTTATCTCTCTCTCTCTCTCTCTCTCTCTCTCTCTCTCTCTCTCTCTCTCTCTCTCTCCTCTCTCTCTCTCTCTCTCTCTGTGTCTTTCTCATTTTTTTCCTCTTTTCTTTTCTCACTCAATATCGCTTGTCGAAACAAATTTACTGTTGAGGTCTTCATTTTTTTTTTCTCTTCACTCGACCGAAACTTCTTTAGCCGCACAGCAAAATGCTGGCACGCCAAGCTTTTTCGTGATGGATTTTTGCACGTTCAGAATGTGCCTGTGATTATTTTGAGACGCAAAGCATTTTACCGCGGGAGCTTGGATTCGAGAGCCGTTTTCGATGCGGTGCCGCTGATTGGTTGAAAAATCTGATGGGTGTATAGAGGCTGAGGCATAGCTGCGAGGGCCCCGGCTGTCGCTTCTAATACTGCTTGTTTTCATACGAAATGATGGTGGATGATCCTGTAAAATACGTGTGGATTATGATGTTTACGAAAGGGCTCACTCGGTATCTACCATGAGGATCCGATGCATGTATTGGCTGGCGGCATGTGCGATTCGTGGGTGCAAAAACGAGAGGAAGGGGGGGGGGGGTTGGAATTTCATTACCTTTTTATTTATTTTTTTTTTCTCCACTATTTTTCAGCCGTCTTCTATTTTTATAAATGTGGTGGGGCTTGAGGAATAACGAACTTTGTTATTTATATTTTGTTACTAACTTCGTCAAGAGAGAGAGAGAGAGAGAGAGAGAGAGAGAGAGGACTTGAGCCTCTAAGCTTCTCTCCCTCCTCCACCTCCACCGACTAAAAGTGGCTGTTGGCTCAATCCTACACTGACAAAAATAATTCCTCCTCACAAATTCTGGTAATATTACCACCGGGTTGTGAACCGTGGAGATTCTCCTACTGGTGCTAGAAAATGCTGGTGTTAGTCGGCCTTCGTGGGCTGGTGGTCAGCTCAACTGGGACCAATAAATGTTCGGGATTGGTGAGCAGCTGAGCACCTAAGGCCATTTAAAACCGTACGGAAACGCTCACCATCCAATGTCTTTCGGAGACCATGTGTGTATAACGAGCATTTATTGGTCCCTGGTCACTAAGCCAGAGGTCACGGGTTCGAATACCGGCAGGGGTGACAAGATTTGACGGTCTCAGTTCTTGTCATCTCGGAAGTACGTACTTGGATATGAACTCTTCTCTCTTTCATCTTTCCTTCTTTTTCTCTCTTCTGTTTCGTCTGTTGGACCCTAGTTGGCGAAAGGAGACACTTAAACTTCAAAAAAAAAAAAAAAAAAAAAAAAAAAAATTGCTGGTGTTACCCAAGGTCCATTTATTATATGGTATTTTTTTGCGTTTTCAGACAACTTTGACCAAATTAGTATCTTTGGACACCCCCGCTTCTTGACAATTTCGGACCCCGGACTCCCCCCCCCCCAGAAAAATTCCTGGCTACGCCACTGCCGGTAGCGCCAACTCGGGAAATTTAACGTTTGGGAACCCCTATTTCCCGAGTTCGCCGCCATCTTGAATTCAGCGAGGATGTTTGTTTACATCGCGCACGTTCCCAAACTTTGGGTCATCGGAGGGAACGAAAAGCTACCGGCCAGACCTTATAATCAATGGACCTTGGTGTTACCATCAGATTACGATCACAGTACCTGAATTTCCTCAAAATTTTCAAAAAATATGGTACAAATACTAGAATTTTGGTAAAAATACCGTACTTTACCTCGGTGTTCCCATGTATCGTTGTGCGTCTGGTAATTTTTTTTTTCAGTGAATAAAATGGCATCATCAGTGACCTTGATCGTATTAAAATAAGCCACCCATAAGGTCGGTTAACAGCTAATTTTCTGGGACAGTGAGAAACCAGTGTCAAGCGCGGCGCAGATGAAATATTTCATTCTTGAAGTGGAAAGTAATAATAACACATAAAGCGGCGGAGAGTCTAAGAACAAAGTGGCTCCAGAGTTCAGCTCATAGACAAAGACCCGAGTCAGTGGTCCAATTGTGAGTCATAACAATGAAAACGGGGTCCACAGAAAAAGCATCATAAACTTGGAAATAAATTGAGTTTTCAAAGCACTATATTATGTTGATTTTTTTCTATTCTTTCGCACGTCTGAGACTTTAAGACAGTGCATGAAATGAGGCTGTTGCAAATGTTTGCTGCCAACGTTTTATAGGTTGATTTGAATGTAACAATAACGATGATAGCACTACAAACAAAGATGCGCAAAAATCATTTTTTGAATAATGGAGCTGTTGCAAACTTTTGCTACAGGCTTATTATTTGTTGATTATGGGGTAATACCCTTAAAAATAACGATTAGCGCACTAAAAAATCACGAAATCCACTCCTAAATTCTCAAAATGCTTTTAAACGCGAGACCGTAATGGCGGCCGGGGCCGCGGTTTGCATTAGGTTTCCCTATCTTCAATCAGCGCCATCTGCAGGAGGCAGTCTCGCAACACCACACAAGAAGAAGAAGAAGCATACATTGCTATAAGAAAACCGCGGCCTCGGCCGCCATTACGGTCTCACGTTTAAAAGCATTTTGTGAGTTTAGGTGTGGATTTCGTGATTTTTTAGTGCGCTAATCGTTATTTTTACAGGGTATTACCCCATAAGCAACTATTAATAAGCCTGTAGCAAAAGTTTGCAACAGCTCCTTTGTGATTAATGAACTAAAATTATTCGCATTATATTCTCTTGTTATTTCTATCAGTAAATCATTGTTTTAATACTACTAGTCAATCTTCTTTTGACAGATGAATATGCTGGTGTCAAAACTTCGATTTACAAAATAGGAATAATGTGAGAATAATGCAAATCATTTTAGTTAATCTTATATTATATTTGTAAGAATAAAGCTAAGTTCCCGAAGAACCGTTACACCGTTCGGGAGGGGCCTGGTACCATTCGATCGGGATCGGCTCCAATGCTTCGGGAAAATTATAAGTTTTTCCTTACGGGCCCCGCGTCCCTTTTTAAAATGCTAAAAACTTTTTTCTCAAAAAGTTGTGCGAGTGCGAAAAGGATGCGAATCAGTTCGTTTTGCAAGGGTGAGAGAGAGAAGCGAGATTTTGTAGTCCTTTTTTAAATGCATACGTGCGGAAGAGCATACGATTTTGTACGCGTGTGAGCGAGAAACGTGATGCTCTGACAATTTTTTTTTTAATTCGATCGCACGATTTGACGTTACCATGGCGATGTTCATCATATGTTTTACTCGCGGGAGGAACCGTTCGGGTGGACGCATTTTAATAGCGACTTAATGATATCGATGTATAGCTTCGACTTTTTATCCATGTATTTTCGTAGATATACTCAATAGGACAGTCACAGTGCTGCTAGCTGTGTCGAGAAATATACAGTCACTTCAGACTTAATAAGAAATTTGTATCTTTTATGTTAAATATACGACAGCACTGTACAGTCTTCGATTGATGATGGCTTGACACGGTTGCTGTATCGCTTCGTGATGTATAGAGCTTCGATATTTATCATATGTTTCATACGCACATTTACAGAATAGTACAATCAACGAGTGATGACTTGATGAGATCGGTGCATTGATTCGATACCTCGAATATAACCCTGCAAATTTGAGCTAGGTTTCGAGAATGTATAAAGAAACTAAATGATTAGGGACATTAGGGTTAATATTGATAAGTTGAGACGGTGGTTATATTTTTCTTATTAATAATAAACTGTCAAATATTACTGAGTTAAGTAAATAATTGGCTTCCTGTTGTAAATGCGTTGTTTACTTTTAAAAGTGCAAGTGATTCATCCAAGAATACTACTTACTAACGAACCAAGAATATGGTTGCAGATTTTTTCATTTTTAAGTTGGCGATTTGAGTTGTTTTCGTTTCAGTTCGCGTTTTGGCAAGGTTATAATGTTTTTAAGGTCTGTTTTTTCCGATTTAAAAAAAAAAAACAAAGAAAACAAAGTTTCGATAGATCTCTTGAGCCTTGAGTATGTAGTTTTTTATGGTTCATTTGATTATATACCTGTTATTTTTTTAATCTGTGCAGTAATATTAGAGGGCCAGTACGACGTTTATTTCGAAATAGACGGTTCTTTTAGTGATGACTTGGTGATAACGTCATCCGGTGATGAGCGTTCCAAACAAAGACAAACTGTCTTTCTTGCTCTCACGTAACCCCCATGTTGTACTGCTATACTATAATTTAAAAAAAAAAAAAAAAACTGTATTTAGAGACATCTTTTGTGAAATATTTTTTGGCAGAAATGCATTCCTCAATTTTAATGCGATTTTGCTATTAACATGCCGTAATACGAGGCCCTGTGTATACGAATCAGGACACTAGAAAGCAGTGGCGGCTCGCCAGGTGAGGCAAGTGAGGCGACAAGGATCCATCACCTCACATTTTTTGAAGTTTGAGAAAGAAAAAAAATTTAAAAAAAACATACAAAGGTTTAAATAATTATTATTCTATCGTCCTTTCTTTCAATAGTCCAAAAAGTATGAATGGAACATAAAATTATCAAAAAAGTTGATGTGAAGAGGATTTCAAAAAAAATCCTGTACACCTCTCATTTTCATCGCCTCACCTCCACGAGCCGCCAGTGCCGCCAGTGGGATTGGAGGTCGCACGGGAGAGTGGGTGAGATAGAGTTTGAAACGCTATGCGAGTTTTGTCACAACCGATTGCGACCGATGAGTGCATTTATTGATGTAATGTTTGCCTAACCGTGTACTTCACACTAAAACTCTATGGTGAACTTGAGATGCCCTTAGATGCTGAAACTGGGTCCAATAGACCCGTCGCGTCGCACGCTAAAATCGGCTGCCAGCAGTTGTTCACTGGTCATACTAACTTGAGCTTCGTGAAGTGGTCTGGAACAACTCTAAAAAGTAGGAATTTCATCATTTGGGGGGGGGGGGGAGGGAGGCGACCATTTAAAAGCGCCAATTCCCAAAAAAGGTAAGCCAAAAGCTCTAAAACGTACACCAAATGCGCCAAGGAATTTTTGATAAAGTAGCCAAAAAACGGCAATTTGCTGCGAAATCGATAGTCAAAAAGCGCTGAAAGAATGACCCCAAATAATAGGGGGTGTATAATGTGTATATGACCCCACGTCCAATAAGCTTAAAAAATTAAAATCTTAGATGAAGTTTGCTTGAATTTTCGAGCCAACCTATTTCAAAAAATTATTGTCGTTAATAAAGGGCTGTTTGAAAAAGGCATACTTTTCCCGCGCTAAGTTTCTCTTCCACTCTTCCATAGATTTTTGATTTACTGAAACGCAATGTCTTATACTCTTACATGTCAGTTCAACGAAAGGTTATTGTAGGTGTGCGATCTCGGTCATGCATATTTGTTCGCTTATCCCGAACTTCTCATTTTATTGTGAATGCATAAACAAAAATCACACGAAACGGAATGATGCTTGGCCGCGAAGCGGCCACCGGCCACTAGTATATTATATTCGCATGGTTATTAAAAAAAATATTTTTGCCTATCACGGACTAACAGCTTTTGGAATCTACCCGTAAATTCCTTTCATTCTCACGTTCGCAATGGCGGCGTCGAGCTCCAATCATGGTAGAGTCCTTTTTGAAATGTTGTCACTCTTTCCATGCTGAGAAGGGAAAGTCACAATCACTAGCCAGTAGAGTAGTGATTCACAGCCGATTGATGGTAACGTGACACAGGTGTCAAAGGAAAGTCGTTTCTTATTTTTAGCAAATTCTCGACCGAGTTTACTCGTTTTTCTCCTCCAGTCTATTTCACATAAAGCCAGTATCATTACAAAAGAAATTGCAAAATAAGATCGCGCCTGGCGCCGTCAATTTGTCGTATAGGCAATTCCAACTCCCCCGAGTACGAATGAAGTGAGTATATTTTCCTAGATCTGAAGAAAATTCTTAAGTAGGGAGTTTGTTGGTAATATCTAAAAAAGAAAACGAAAGGAGATTCATAATAGCTGTATTGAGCGGTTTAGCCCATTTATACCCAGAATTATTTGGAATTTTTAGGTGTTTTTCTCAAGGAACACAATGGGGCAGATGCAAGGGTCCGAAATGTTCGTGTTTCTATAAAGAAAATGAAAGTACTTGTTACGCGGAGAAAAAAGATGCCTTATTTGGTTTCTAATGAAGTAATTAAGTCCAGTAGTTTCAAAGATGATATTTTGGCCCAGAATACATTGTTTTAAATGGGAATTCCGCGTGGTGACATCACTACGCACACGATTTTTTACAACTTTAAATGTGTGTATCTCCAAAAACCGGGACACTTACGTAAAAACCAAGGGCACCATTGTTCTCCGCTCATTGAGTATTATAATTTTCTTTATAAAAAACACAACATTTCAGACCCTTGCAACTGCCCCATTTGAGAACTGAAAACACGAACAAATTAAAAACACAGAAATATTTTGGGGCAGCTAAATTTTACGAGCTAAAAGCTCCCGAAATTGGTTGATTAGTAAAATTGGTCCTGATTGACTGACATTTGGTCCAAAAATTTAAACACCGCACCTTTAAAAGTGCCGGTTTTTAACAAGATGTTGAACTCAACAGCTAGAGTTAGAAATCATTTTTTTCCTTTTTTCATGTCGTGATTACTACAGGAATGTATACGTACTATCGACGAATTAAAGATTGTCGCGAGATTCTCACACATTTTCAGTGATTGTTTTGAGTGTGGGACTGATCTGCAACAGCTTTGCCGCCTAAACCACACTGGCCTGCAAAGTGTAAAGAGTATGAAAAGTGGCCGAACCGGAACCTTGAAGGTGAAACTTACTATCTCGTGAAAATCTCACGACAATCTTTAATTCGTCGATAGTATCTACTTATTTTCCTCTTGAATATTCTAGTCTCGTAAGGACCATGGCCTTGTGCATTCCTCTCATCCATATTGCAATGTTTTTTTTTTTTTTTTTTTTCAGTAAAGTAATCCTCAGAATCCTTGGTGGGAGATTACTGTATTCAGTATTATTTTAAGTTAAATGCCAGTCAGGTACAAACAGGGGTACCCAACTTGACCCCCACTTTTATTAAGGAGACTCGGTTAGATGATCGTTTTCTGACGCACTTTCTGCAGGGATTTTCTCCAGGACTCGACCGACCGCGACCGGGACAGGGCCGTAATCTCCAGTTTAGTGTCGCGTCGTTCTGCATTTTCCTAGACGTGTTTTCATCGCGTCGCAAAAACTGAGGCTGAATAAAAATTATTCTCTCCGTGTACTTACTTCTTTGGAAATGCATGGCTTGACATTGTCCCTTGTAAGGAAAAGTTCTGAAAAGTGTTGCTCTTTTTCTTTTCTCCAAGATTTCAGTTTTCAGTCATATGAACTGAAGGGAAGGGCATTTGAACGAGAGTGAAAGAAAATAATTTTTGACAACCCTGTAATTTCGTCGATTTTAACCTACGTGAGATAGATATCGATATTCTTGAGTCCAAATATACCATGAGAGTTGCGCCATGTTGGAATCCATTTCTGATTGGCTCTCAGATTTAAGCTTTCACGAAAGCCCCAAGAAGCAAAATGCAAATAGGGGCAAGTTCAGTGGCGGCTCGTGCAATTCGGCAACCATGCTTATTTTCCCTTTAAACCTGTGCAAAAGTATCGATTTATAGGGGGGGGGGGGCAATTGCACCTCCTGAAGATCGATTGTTTCACATAGGGTTAAATGGAGAGAATACGTTGTTGCCAGATTGCACGAGCCGCCGCTGGGCAAGTTACGTTTACTTTTCTAACATCGCTCATTTTACATATATTTACAGTATCGTGGCAACGGCAATTGAGGCGGCCCCTGCATTAACAGCCCATGCGCGTATGTGCAGTTTTTGCGCCCAACAGCGCAATTGAAAATTATACTCAAGAAGTATCACCCCTGTGAATTTGGCGACGTGACGATGATTCTACGCTGAGATATCGGGTCGATGGATGCAAAAACAGCACATACGTTTATATCGAGCAATCTGGCAACTGTGTATTTCTCCATTTGAATGCATGAGAAACAATCGATTGGTAAAAAAGCCATGGTCTCTTCAAGCGTCGATTGTTTCTCATGCGTTCAAATGGGAAGAATTCATGGTTTCCAAATTGCTGGCTATGCCCATGCATTTTGAGAGGTCATTTTCCTTTTAATTTAATTGCGAGCCAAATATAGCTGATTTATTATTTAGTTTTTACTTTTTTGTTTCGATTTGCGTTGTTCCTTTACTTTAAATTTTTATGTTTGCATGAATTATCGCAAAAATTATTATTTTTTCATTTAACTGTCAAATCCTATTAAATTTGCATTCATTTAATTGTTGGGTGCAAAAACCGCACATAACTCACTTTTTTAAATTGGCCGCAAATGAACTCAAACCATTTTTTGTTTTAATTTGTCCTTGGATTCTCTTCAAAGAGGGTTCAAAGCATAAAACACGAAAAATAGTACTCATTTACGAATCATATCAACGCGTTATTAGCAAATGAAAACTTTAAATGCGTTTTCTGGAAATCAGGTTTTTCGGTATGTGCTGTTTTTGCAGCCACCGCCTCAATTATCATTGATTATCCCTCTACTTGAATGTTATTCTGGAGGACATTCTCTCTTGCAATAACGAGCGTTATTGTTTACAGAATCGGAACCGAACCTAATTGAAATGGAGGGCAACAGCTACGGTCATCCACCATTTGCATTTTGCCTCTTTAGAGCGCTCCATGATCCGTTTCTTCTTCCTCATTTTTAAAGAACATAACACGGCGCAACTCCACTGAAAAAACAAAGTTTAGGCACAACCGAAGCAGCCTTCTAAAATAGCTTTGCAAAGCAAAAGCTGTAGCTCTACCGAAGCATTACTTCAGTAGAGCATAAGCAGGAAGAAAGTCAGAAAGTCCGTTACTCTACCGAAGTAGTGCTTCGGCACTGCTGCAACTTTCTCCAGTAGAGCTAGAACTTTCGCTCTCCGAAGCTATTTTGAAAGGCTGCTTCGGCTGTACCTAAACTTCGTTTTTTCAGTGTCTCATAATATACACAGGGACTATAATCGATTCAAGGGAGTGCACTTTAAACCCCCAATACTTTGACCTTTTTCACGGATTTAAATAGAAGAAATATAATGTTGTCAGATTGCACTCAACTCCATATTGCTCTTGCAAAAACACTGAGCGGACCTGTTGTAATTTAATATAAATCAGAATTTAAAAAGTATTCATCTAGTTCCAAAAATGTACATTTTCTTTACGGTGCACTTAGCTAGAAAGCCTGCGTGTGAGCGCATTTCAAGTGCAAATTCAATTCCAATTTGACATTTTTTTAAAAGTTCCTGCGAAGAGGCAACTCCAGGGCTGAGCTCCATCGAGCGAGCGCAAGGCAAGCATACTTTGGAGTCAAAAACTAACTCTTTAACTAACTTGACTCTTAATATTTTAATTCCATGGCGGTGCTGGAGCTAGGCGCGCATCCACAAAAGAACTCGTGAGGAGTAAATAATTTATGTATGTATGGATATTAATACGAAATAAATTAAGTCATGAGGGAAATTGCGCTTTGAGTGTAACCTGTGTACTGAGTGCCGATGCTCCTTTGTTCACGAAAATACCTTTCTTAATCTCACTGCATCAACCTCGTCTCTCACTCTCCAGTTTCTTTTAGTCTCGTCTTCCTCCTATATGTATACAGGCTAACCATAAAGAAGACCCACTCAAAGAGTTGCACACATTTTCAGAGATTTGTAATTTTTCAATCTTACAACCTAAATATTTCTCTTTTCACCTAAAACTGTCAAATTATCACCAAAGTTATAGAGAAAGAAAGCAGTCATGCTCCAATCGTCATTAAAGTACCGCGAATATTGTATTTTTTGAACTTGAGAAATTCTTGATGGGTCCTTTTTTATTGTTATCCTGCGTAACAAGCGCAAAATAATAAGTTTTCAAAACGGAAAAGTAACGACGCACTAGGTATGGTTTGCGATGGAAAAATGGCCAAAATCAGTGTAAAAAGAGTAAGCAAAAATCATTGCTTTCAACTTTTTAAGCAACTATTCAAAGATATTTCCAAGTTTGAATTACTTCATTTTGATTTTTTTTTTTTTTTCGATTCATTCAATTTTTTTAACCTTTTTTTTTTTTTTTTTTTTTTTTTTTTTTTAACCAAATATTTTTATTCAGTACAATATGGGGTACTGAAGTAGGGAAAAATATTGAAAAAATTTTGTTTCATTATTTTTCATTGATCAGAGGCTGAAAATGAATTATTTCTGTTATGACCAAACGTGCATAACTCAATGGGGCAGTTGCAAGGGTCTGAAATGTTGTGTTTTTTTATAAAGAAAATGAAAGTACTTGATGAGCTGGGAACAAAGATGCCTTTGGTTTCTAATTGTTTTCTATTGTTCCGAAGATGTGATTTTGGCCCAAAATACATTGTTTTAAATGGGAATTCCGTGTAGTGACGGCACTACGCTCACGACTTTTTACGACTCTACACGTGTGTATCTCCAAAACCGGGACACTTGAGAAAAAACCAAAGGCACTATTGTTCTCAACTCATCAAGTTCTATCATTTTATTCATAAAATACTTGAAGTTTTAGACCCTTGCAACTGCCCCATTCCTCTACGTTGAAATACAATTTGAATGAATTATTCCAGGTCTCTGTCCTTCCCAGCGAAAGGTTTTACAATATTTGGAATTTTGAGTTAGGGGGAGGGAGAAAGAGAAAGAAAGAAAAAAAGCTACGAATTCTCGAATCTGTCACTTTGCAAAGATTGGTGAAGCCGTAAATGGTTCGGAAAAATCGACAAAGCTTAGCACTTCTGTGACCGTGAACAGAATAAAAATAAAGAGTCAGCGGTCAAAAGTCACGATAAATACCGACCCAATTTAAAAATTAAAACTGATGCGCAGGATAAAGAACACATCTAATGTCACTTTTCTCTCCTGCAACCCCTTTCCCCATCTTGTCTTTACCATTTTTTTTTAAGGCAAGGGGCAAGACACATTAATTAAAGAAAAGCCGATTAAGATAGCAAGGATCCGATCCGAACGGCGATTTACAAAGGAATGATAACCCTTCGTTTCCCCACCGTTCTTTACCCGGGTTAAAACGGGTGTCGTTTTTCTTCCGTCCCAGGACAGCTGTCACCAGGATTAAATGGCAAATCGAACTTTCTTCAGCTTTTCCGACTTTAAGCGTCTCCCTTTAGTATCTTCACGAGTTGTAATCGCCCTGCTTCCGACCTGGCTGGATCTCTTTGGGCGTGGGCGGATACAGGGAATTGTCTCTCTCTCTCTCCTCCCATTTGAAAACGTGCGTTAGGAAAGGACAGAAGAGGGGGCCAAAGTCACGTGATGGCCCCCTCTGCTGTCCTTTTCTAACACATAAGTTCAAATGGAGGGAGAGAGAGAAAGACAATTCCCTGTATCCGCCCATGTTTTTGGGAGCATTCGCAGCTTGTTATTCCTTCAAATTTTAACTAGATTTCATTGATAGAATCTACGCATTGCGGAGGGCCCAGAAAAGTGTGCAAGTCAAGCAATTGCCGATAGCATCGCACTTCCAACAGAGCTTGGGCCTCTTCCGAAAAATTGAGGAGCCGTTTGGGCAAACAAGTTTGTTTTCAGAGGCCTCATAGAAAAAAACAGAAAAAAATAACCGCTTTGGTAGCGCTGATAAAACCTTTGGTAAAAACAATAATCCAGCTAAAGACTTTGGTATAGACCAGATCTTTTGTTCACCTAACCAAAGATACGCGTACGGTCTTTGTACGCGTAACTAAAGAGATTTCCCTTTAGTAACGCGTACAAAAGCTTTGGTTTAGATGAAAAATAGATTTGGTTTGCTCCACGAAAGTCCTTTGCGTCATGCTTCGATTTGTTTTAAGCTGCAAAAATTAGAAAATCGAATAGACGCACACGGGAAAAAAAAAAGATTAGTGAAAATAGGGGTCATGTCACGAAAGATGGCAGATGACAGCTCAGGTTTCCTGCACCGTTGGTACGCTCAAAAATCGAAAGTAGAGTAATAACTCAAAGACTTGCAATACTATAGCTACTCAAAATAAGATAGTAGTAGAAGTCGTTGCAAAAATAAGAAAAAACTCGCCCACGCAGTAAACAAGACAATCTATCATCTGCCAACTCTCGTGAAATGACCCCTAACCATACGGATATCTGATTTCGGCATCTGCTAGATGTTATGGTAAACTTGGCAAGAAATATGGTACATTTACCGATACTTCGAGTAAATTCGACACGCAATCAGGTAACATGACCTAGTACCTAGTCAAAACATAGTGTACTTCTGGTTAAAATTACCATAACATCTAGCAGGTGCCAAAATCAGGTATCCGTATGGTTATTTTCACCGTAGTTTTTTTCCGTGCAAGAAAACGTTGATATTGTGGATGGTTGGGGGGGGGGTGGATTCCGCACTCCCCCGATCCTTTCTGGGGCCTAGCAAAATGGTGCCCAGAAAATAAGTCTCCTCGAATTACATTAGACACAATCATGACTGGCCGTTTTTCGATAACTACAACTGTTGCTGAGATAATCATCACAGTGGATTCGCTTTTGTTTTTTGTTTTTTTCCCTTTTAAATAAAAACAATAAGTCCCTAACTGTTTTTTTCAAGCTCTTCCACTTCATCCTAAGCGATTTGCGTTTGAGTGCTCTGTTTAGGACTTATTCCCAGTGTATGTCGACTGATGGTGGTTACTTACAAGGGGACCTTACGGTGACTCCGCCTCCGATTTTGATCAAATTTTCAGGGATGGTAGTTCAAGACAAAATACTAGACCCATATTTTTCACTTTTTGTGAATAGGCCTTAGTTTCGTCGCAAAACATTTTGAAAGTTTCGGAAAAATTACGACGAAATCGTCACCGAGGCAGCGCGCAGCGTTAAGTTGGGCAATTTCGGCTGCGACGCTCAACTGCCGCGGTGGCGCGGTCGGTAGCGTCTCTGACCACCATACTGGTGGTCGCCGGTTCGATTTCCGCGACTCCTGCTTGTTTACAACTTTTTTAAGCACGCTTATATTAAAAAAACGACACCACCACCACCACCACCACTAACAACAACAACAACAACAAGATTGACGCCGAAAGTCTCAAATAATAATAATAGAACGCATGTTTGTTATTTTATGAATGGAAATACAAACTCACCAAAGTAATGTAGTTTAAAGCATTCATTCTATAGAATATTCGCCGTCCAATGAAAAGCATACATTCAACCATTCATTGAAAACCACAGCTATCCCACCATCCAATGAAAGCCGTTTCATCCATTTCAGGCCACTGTTTCGTGTTTTTTTTTTTTTTTTTTTTTTTTTTTTTTTTTAAATGACACAAAATTATCTAAATCCAAAAAATAAATTAACGAAGAAATTTACCTCAAGAATTTAATTTGTGTTATTAAAAAAAACCAAAAAAAAAAAAAAAAAAACCGAAGTTTGCATGAAACAGTGGCCTGAAATGGGTGAAACGGCTTTCATTGGATGGTGGGATAGCTGTGGTTTTCAATGAATGGTTGAATGTATGCTTTTCATTGGACGGCGAATATTCTATAGAATGAATGCTTTAAACTACATTACTTTGGTGAGCTTGTATTTCCATTCATAAAATATCAAACATGCGTTCTATTGTTATTATTTGAGACTTTCGGCGTCAATCTTGTTGTTGTTGTTGTTGTTAGTGGTGGTGGTGGTGGTGGTGTCGTTTTTTTAATATAAGCGTGCTTAAAAAAGTTGTAAACAAGCAGGAGTCGCGGAAATCGAACCGGCGACCACCAGTATGGTGGTCAGAGACGCTACCGACCGCGCCACCGCGGCAGTTGAGCGTCGCAGCCGAAATTGCCCAACTTAACGCTGCGCGCTGCCTCGGTGACGATTTCGTCGTAATTTTTCCGAAACTTTGAAAATTTTTTGCGACGAAACTAAGGCCTATTCACAAAAAGTGAAAAATATGGGTCTAATATTTTGTCATGAACTACCATCCCTGAAAATTTGATCAAAATCGGAGGCGGAGTCACCGTAAGGTCCCCTTGTTAGTATAATCGCGCTTTATTCATCGTGACCGAATCGGAAAACTTTGGTTTACAAGTGTGGTTGATTTCTTGATCATAGGCGAGCTTCCATTGCCGCTAAAGGATCAACTACATCGACCGTTTAGTTATCTAGAGCGAAAGTGAGCAACAGCCCCATTGCACCCTAAAACCTACACCAGATGCACCCGCACTGATTTGACTCAAACCGAAAACGAAAGCTCTAATTTGAAAATATGTGGAGCTCACACTATTTTTGTAGGACTCGTGTTTATCTCTTCGTCGTAGTTTTGCATCTTTTTTAGTGCAGTGATGAGAGGTGTACATTTCAAAAAGGAGGCATTTCGGGGCAGAGTAAGAAACCAGGTAAATGCAGGAGAAGAAGGGGCCAAAATCCAATTTTATTGGTCGGAAACAATTTCTCTTTCATTTTATTATTGAAACTGCCGCGCTCCCGAAAGCAAGAGATTGGACATTTAAATTGCGCGCGCGTCGCTCAAGTTGCCGGAGGATAAGAATACTTTTTAAACGAGATTTAACGCGAGTGAAAGAGCAGTTAAAGCATTCACGAAATGCGCGCTACTTATTTGCCTATGAAGGCCTTATATTTTATCAGTCTAATGCATTTACACATGCTCTATACCTCTCCCTCTCTCCCCCTCCCCTCTCCCCCTCCCCTCTCCCCCTCCCCTCTCCCCCTCCCCTCTCCCTCTCCCCCTCCCCTCTCCCCCTCCCCCCCGCCCCTCCCCTCTCCCCCTCCCCTCTCCCCTCTCCCCCTCCCCTCAACCCCTCCCCCTCCCCTCTCTACTCTCCCGCTCCCCTCTCTCTCCCTCCCCTCCCCACCCCCTCAATCTCTCTTTATCCCCCCCTCTCTCTCTCTCCCTCGCTCTCTCAGCTACCTACTGACGATGAACACGAGACTTCCATCGAGCCTTTTATTTTCGTCTCACTTCTCTCTTTCAGGCCGGTAATAACGCGTGTGCACATCAGCGGCGGCTCGAACAATCTGGCAACCGTGCTCTTTTGCCGTTTAAATCTATGCAAAAAGATCGATTTAAGGTGAGGCCTGACGCGACGCCTCACCAAATAATCGATTATTCTACACAGTTTTAAATGGAGAGAATCCATTGTTGCCGCCACCGGTGCGCGTATCCCCGAGGTGACCTCGCGGTTCATCCAAACTTTTGATACATATCATTGTATCAGTGTGTATCCTAACCGATTCCCCTCCCTCCTACACTCCGATTATCCACTTTACCGCATGAAGGAGAAAATAAAGGATTAAAGTGGGAACCTATCATGAAGGAGGAAATAATATTGATTTGAGTGTGACGTTGCGATTGGGTTTTTCTCAGCAAATAGTAATCGATTTAATCAATTTAATATTTTTACTTAATATAAATGGTTACATCTTTATACTCTCCTCTCGATTAATCGATAACTTTTAATCGGTCACCGATGTGTAACCCTTTCTTGGCCAAGCCCTAGTTTACTTGTTTTTCTTCTCTTGTCTATCTCACATTGTTTCAGTCTTCATTCCGGATAAACGCGACTATCGATAAAAACACATACCTACATATTAGTTGAGATTTCTTCGGGCGCCTTCAATGTATCGTATAGGCAATTCCAACTCCCTCAAGTACGAACAATTAACTACCTTCCCTTTTAGAACGTAAGAGTGGAGTTCTTTTTAATAAACCTGGCCCTCAGAATGTTACAAATTAAACCAGATTAAACAAACCTAATAATTTATATTCTACTGTCAAAAATATTCGAGTCGGAAGTGAGTTTCGGGTTTGCTAAACTCAACAGTTGTATATCTAGCACTAGCTGTTCTACTAATTAGAAAAAGCCCTCACAATCGTGGGGTGGGGGGGGGGGGTCTCCAGTGGCGTCATTTCAGATATTCCTGGGGGGGGGAGGGGCAAACATTTTTTATCGACCAAAAAAAAAAGGTCGTCACATTTGTTTAAGCGCAGAATATTACAATCGGAATGGAGAATACAATCGAAATTACCGCCGGCAGAAATTAAAGGTGGTTATGATACAACAGGGCTGCGCATGTCTTTCTGTTTTCCGAACTCATTGATTATTTCCTCCAAATTTATTTTCTCCAGCTCTTCTCTCTCCGTCGCCATGAACATCAACGAAGTCATCCGCGAATCGGTCATAGTTGTTCTTAAATGGATTTTCACCCGCGCAAGAACGGAAAAAAATCGCATAAAATTGAACCTCCCGCACCTCTTGAAATATGTTCGAAATGATTGCATCGGAAAAAAGGGTAATACAATTATAATTCAAGCTTGCATATACTAGCCCTTGCCTAAACATCAGAATTTTGTGCTTGCAATTAAATGTTAGGCCGTTGTCATTTTGTCCACGGATCTGACAATCTATACCTCAAGTTCTCAACTATAAAAGCCATGTGTGAAAGCCACTTGTCAGCTTTTCAAAAGCCTCTCTCTCATGAGATCGCACGTTTATATAATGACGCTGCGAAAATACGTCTTGGTAATTTTTAATGAGAAACTGACTGTCATGCACGGGTTTAATCCAGTGACTATGAGTCAAAAACAACGGCAGATATGTCTATAAATGATTCAAAAGATGTTCGACGGAACATTTTGACAGAGGGTTTGACCTGACAGTCTTCCCCCCCCCCCCCCTCCAATCCCTTTCTCCTTTCATTCGCTCAGAATTTATTTTGATAACCTCTCGGATCATTTCAGGTCGAAGTGATGAATCTATTAGTTCCAATGGGTCATTCTTTCAGCGGAGGCTCGTAAAAATTAATCGATCGTTTGGCTGCTATATGAATCGAAACCTTCAAGAAAAAACACCTCAGTTGCAAAGGAATCTGTGGCTGATTCAATTAGGAAAGACTTTGGTTCCTTTCTGACTTACTGTGACTTTCAAAAGATAGTCCTCTCATCGAGATTGTTCTTAATGAACTTTTCTTTTATTTTCTATCGTTTTAAATGTTTACCGTGAAACGGAAAACCCGTGAAATTTCTCTATAATTGATTGAGAAATTAAATAATGAACATTTTTATTAGGATACTTTCCGTTGAAAGCCATAGAGGTCACACCTCAATCGTCTCTCAAATTTCGCATGAAAGGAGTCTTTGGGGTGCTCATCAACTTCTCATCGACAGTTTTTGCTAATGAGCCCTCAAAAGCTTAAAAAAAAGCTCTTGAAAGTTCGCGGAGTTTATAATGCGAGAATAGCGCACGTCGTTCGTAGATTACATATTGGCGCAGTGGACAGGGGTGCGCGCTTACATTTATGCAACCCATGTTTGAGTCTCGGTTCTAGGCTGACATTTTTAACGTTTGTTTGGTAATCGGACAGCTTATTGTTTCCCAGCTCGTTTTTCTTACCAACGTGGTGATTCTTTAGCGTTTAGTGCCGATTTTTGCCACCGGAGCGCTACCGTTCGATTAATGTCAAATTACAGGCCGAAAGTAATTTATATTTAAAATAAAACGGGAAGTCAGTTACTAGATAATCATCCGAAGAACGTCTCTGCAAAATATCTCGTCAATAACTGCAGAAGTAAGGCTGAAAGTACCTTAAAAACGAAATATCGCAAATTGATTCTTGTATCGAAATGCGATACTTCATTTTTTTGGTATACTTTCAGCATTATTTTTAAAGTTATTGACGAGATATTTTGCAAAGACGTTCTTCGGATGATTATCTAGTGACTGACATTCCGTTTCCTCAAACAAAAATTACTTTTGGCCTGTGATTCGACATTCCTCGAACGATAGCGCTATGGTGGCAGAAATCATAGGCGGACCGTGACCAAAAAAGTGGGGGGGGGGGCTGAAAAGTGATGACTTTTTTTTTTTTTTTTTTTTTTTTTTTTTTTGCTCCTCAAGTCTCTCAAGTGATGGTTTTTTTTATCGATCTTTAGCCCCTCCACCCTAAAAAGTGGGGGGGGGGAGTAAAGCCCCCTAGCCCCTGATACGGCCCGCCTATGGCAGAAATCGTCACTAAACGATGAAGAATCAACTTAGTGATGTATCTCTGGACGCAGAAAATTGTCAACGAGGCCTAGCAGGCTCTATTCCAAGCTTCAATTGATATAATTTTTGCTTGGAAGGCAACAATGGGAAAGTTGGGGGGTGCATTTCAAATGCACAAGAAATTATTTATGGGACATCGCGAGCCGAGAGTTTGAAATTTTGAGACCTTGTCGAAACTTGGGAACAGTTTTTACTTTTTTCCCTCCCTCCGCCCACCGGGCCACCGCCCGCCCTTCCATGCCATCATGAGCGCGGTTATCTCTATCAGAACGGAAATAAATCCTGACTGGAGCGGTCCACCTCCCCCCCCCCATTCCCCCTCCCCCTCCCCCCTCACACCCTTCACCTGCTCGCTCGCTGATCGCGATCGCTTTTTAATCGCGTGCCGCGGCCAAGAAAGGAAAAGTCACCACGCGGCCACGCGCCGCGCCGCACGCGACACGGCCAGCGCGGCTCGATACGATGGGCGAAAATAACTTAATTTACGTCTCGACAGAGAACGCTTTTCAAATAATTCTGTTCTCTTTTTATCTTTTATCCTTGTCTCTTTTTTACTCCACCCGTCTCCGTCTTCCCTCGTCCTCGTCCCCCGTTGCGATAATTAATGCTTTCCAATTCTTTCCACCTGATTTATTATCAATAAATGAAGTTGCGGAGAGCGAAATTGAAAATGCTTGGAATGAGGGTTTTATTTATTTATTTTCGGGTTTTTCAGATCTCTCTCTCTCTCCCCTCCTCTCTCCTTTCTCTCTCCTCTTCTCTCTCCCCTTTTTCTCTTTTTTCCTTTTTTTCCCCCTTCCCCTCTCTCTCTCTTCTCTCTCTTTCTCTCTCTTCTTTTTCTTTTTCTCTCTCTCTCTTCCCCTTTTTCTTCCCCTCTCTCTCTTTTTTCCCCTCTTCTCTTACCTCTCCCTCCTTTCCCTCTTTCTCTCCCCTTTCTCTCTCTCTTTCTCTTCTTTTCTTTCTCTCTCTCTCTTTCCCTTTCGCTCTCCCTCTCTCTCTCCCTCTCTCTCTCTCTTTCCCTCTCTCTCTACCTCTCCCTCTCTCTCTCCCTCTTTCTCTCTCCCTCTCTCTCTCTCTCTCTCTTTCTCTCTCTCTCTCTTTCTCTCTCTCTCTCTCTCTCTGTCTCTCTCTCTCTCTCTCTCTCTCTCTCTCTCTCTCTCTCTCTCTCCCTCTTGCTCGTTCTTTTCGTTCTTTTTAGCTTTTTCTTTCTCTCTTTTTCTTTCTCTGTCCTTCGAAACTTCACAATCAATGCGTCCTGGAAAGTCAGATTTCGTACGATAGAACCGCAGTGAATCTAAGTTGAAACTAAAGATGCGTTGCTAAATTCATCACCGCGATGCATCACGAATCAAAAACAAATAATCATCATGACAATGCTTATAGTAATCCAATTTATCAACGAATTGTTGATTTCTATCCTGTTTTCCTCCATTGAACCCAAGGAACAGCCGAAATTCTGATTGATCGTTTCTAATGAGCCACCATTTCAATTTCACTCCTGAATCTTTGAATTTCGCTGGACCAACTTCGGGGTTGGCTGCACAAAAATTTTACGAAATGAGAACAAATTATAGCATGATCAATATGATCATTGATTTTAAAAAAATTTGAAGTTGCGAAATTTACCATTTCCACGGAACCGCACTTTTGATTTTCATGCAGGACCTTTAAATTTTGCTGCACAAAATTCGGCGTCAGCAGCACAAAATTAGCTCTAAATTATGGTATAACTTTGAAGTCAGTTTTCAAAAGCGGCGGTTCCGTAAAAATGGACCCTGAAACGTGTTGAACCGACCGGTGTGATTGATTCAACACCTTCAAATGCAACACAAATTGCATGCAGCTCATTTGAAGGAGCCGTTTTATACCTCATTAATTCCACATTTTGCAATGCAAAGTATCGATGAAATTCCAGTATTACGTGCGTTGCAGATAACTTCGTCGGAATTTCTACTCCGCAATGGCTTTTTTCCACCCATTTCCGATCAATATTCTCCCCGCCTGCTCCCACGCCCACGCCCGGACCCGCACCTCTTGGAAATGGGAAAAGCGCCCATTAGAATTGCATTGAACAAAATTCGATGACAACTCAAATTTACAGACCCGTGTAAGAACATAAAAAAACATCCCTAACGATGGAAGCGGCAAAAGAGAGAGATAGAGGGGGAGAAAGGTAAAGAGAAAGAGAGAGAGAAAGAGAGAGTGAGAGAGAGAGAGAGAGAGAGAGAGAGAGAGAGAGAGAGAGAGAGAGAGAGGAGAGAGAGAAGGAGAGAGGAGGAGAGAGAGAGAGAGAGAGAGAGAGAGAGAGAGAGAGAGAGAGAGAGAGAGAGAGAGAGAGAGAGCGGTTCGTTGCTGCATATACCCCTCTCCCTTTCACCCTCTCGCTCACCGCAGCATCGCGTCATCCCCAATTCTTTTTCCACGTTTTCGGGTCTAGTTAATTCTAATCACTCGTTCATTATTTAATGCTGGTGACCTAATTATGGTGGGTGCGAGTGCCACTAGTAGTGAGTAATGATATGTTGCGTTACTGCATGGCGCTGCGCTGAGCGGTATTTCGCCGTTCGTTCGGGCCCCTTCACGAGTGAGCAGTGAGTAAAGTGAGTAAGAGGGTGTGGGTGTGTGTTCGCTTGTGTTTTACTCATTTCCGAATGTGCCGAGATTCTACCCTCCCCCTCCCCCTCCGCCCCCCAGGATTGTAAAACGCGGGGGTGCGCAACACTAGGCTAAATAACTCGGAACGAATCAAGTTACTGGCACCCCCAAAACGAGCTCTAATTACAAAATATCGTGTAAGGTGGGGGAGAAGAGGCGGGGGGTGGGGGAGGGGGCTCAAAGTGCGATCGTTGGATTTCATTAGTTCTTATTGCGCGATTGGTTTTTTACCGGACGCAACCCGTCGTCCATGTGTGTAAGTGTTTATGGGGGAGTGTTTGGCTATGTGTGGTTTGCAATAAACTGGACGGCATTGAATTCGTGTGAGTGTTTGTTGAAGTGTATTTGTGTGGCAAGTACAGAGCGCAGAGGTGCGGCTAGGTCTGCATGCATGGTCTGGCTTGGCGCAGCACTGGAATTGGTAAAAATCACCTGGAAATTAAGTTTGATTTAAGCGTAATTGCGCGCAACGAGCCAGGTGCAATAAACTGTGCGCTTTTGCATCGGGAAACGGTTGCGAATTAGAATCGTAGAGGGTAAAATTGCGCTCGCTGAAAAAGGCCCATGAATTACCTATCTCAATCAACGAGCTGTAAATCATAGGAGTTATGTACGGTTCATTTTCCTCTTATTCTGTATCTTAAATCAAAATTTGTATAATTACTTAATTCAATAGAAATTGTTTGAATCAAGTCGAGGTCAATTAGTCAACTATAAATATTATTTTAGGCTGTCCCAAGAACAGTGGCGTCGCGTGCCTTCTGGCAGCAATGCAACTGCTCCATTCAAACTCATTTAATATATCGAATTTTCCTTGTGTACTGTGCACCCCCTGAATTTGATCTTTTACACGAGTTTAAATGCATAGAATACATTGTTGCCAAATTGTACGCGACGCCACTGCCTAAAAATGATTGGTCTTGACAACAGAAGGTTTGAATGAAAGCATCCGCTTCCATTCTCAGGTAGGGCAACCTGATTGGTTAGGGGCAGTAAGAAGCTGATGCTTTCATGAAAACCACAGAAGTGTCAAATCCAATCTTTTTGGAGGACGCGAATATAATCTTTTTGGGGACAAGCTATACATTATTCTTAGAATAACATTTTGCCGAGGTTCGTTTAATGATACTCAACGAATGTTACTCGGAAAAAAAAGACTATGGTAGAATTAACCCTTTACGCATAGCTGATTTTGGCGTCTGCCAAAAACTCGAGTCACTGGAGTTTTTTTTTTTTTTTTTTTTTTTTTTTTTGGGCTATTGATATTCCAATACATTTTAAGGAGGGACTAGATAAAAGGTCCAATCGGGTTGTGACTCATTAATTTTCATCATGCGAAAGTATCGACCAAGCTTCTGGAGTCTGAAGACCCGTTTTATCCCAACGGGTCGTTTTCGACCCACTCGCATATTTGACTATTGTGCATAGACGGATCCAGCAATCTGGCAACAGTGTATTCGTCCCATTGGATTGCATGGCAAATAATCGATTAGTCACGGGGCCATGGCCCCTTCAAGAATCGATTATTTATCATGCATTCAAACGGGAATAATGCCCAGTTGCCAGATTGTCGGATCCGCCTATGCTGTTGTGAGCGTGCGCTGTCGCTAAGTTGACCAACTATATGGATTGAAAACGATTTGACAACTTTGGACAAACAATGGATTTGAATGTTTTATGTATTTTTTTGGTAGTAATGGGCCTCTCATTAACTTATTTTAACAGGTTTAAAATTAAACAAAAGCGTTTTGCATGTAACCCTTTCATGCACATATTTTGGATTTTACTTTTTTTAAGATTTTTTTCGACCCTTCGAAAGAGGACAATTTTCTAAGAATTTTGATGAATCACAATTTTTTGCTAAATTAAATTCCATTAAATCCCATGTTAAATAAAATGGTACTCATGTGTACCACTTCCTCGAAAGGGTTAATTGGGTATTTTACACGTATTCAAATGGAGAGAGTCGGCCGTTGTCGCCACATTGCATGAGCTGCCACTGGCGACTACATTTCCATTATATTAAATTTCAAGAATACGCAGTCTCTTTTTCAGACGACTTGTGAAAGATACACATCTCAACGCAAAAACGCCTTATTTCCGTGCGGGGGGGGGGGGGGTCACTATACCACTCTTCTCAGTTCTACAGTTTCTGCTCTATCCTTTTTCTATAATCATCCCTTTTTCTCTGTTTCAGAGCCCCCGGAGCAGTTGAGGGTGGTCGATGTCAGAGGCGAACATATAAAGGATTACGTCATTGGTCCGTATAGTGAAGGCGCCATGGTCGAGATTGCTTGTAACGCCACAGGGGGTAAGTCTCTCTGCAATTCGCGAATATAATCTTTATTTATTTGTTTTCTTCTCTCCGCGACTCTTGAGGCGGTCTCTGACCGATTTTTCCTTCCCTCCTCCGCAGCGACCGACCGTCCTGTGACCGCCGCGCGTGACTCGGAAGTTTTTTTTTTTTTTTTTTTGCGAATCATTGATACCGAGTTTAGTCCATGTCTTCTCTTTTTTTATCCTTTTTTCTTTGATTTTATTCCTCATTTTAGAGATGGCTTGACGCAACTGCTTAGGTTTAACTGCCGGCTTACAGAACATTCGCAGGAATGATGGTCTGCACGATGTGAGCATAGAAATAATACTTTTTTTTTTTTTTTTTTTTTACTTTAACATTAACATTTTAAATTGAACGTTTTCTTTTCTTTTTAGAATCGACCAAAGACTTTCAAATATAGACTGATTTAGTAGAGTGGTATATCGTATCGATTGCAGTCCGAAGAACTCTGTTCCAAGCAACCTCTGATTCAATGTATGTTCTTCATAAGCGCACTTTGGACCGGTAATTTAGGCTGTTGAATCAAACAATTTTTTCGACCTTTTTGCGATTATGAATGGGGCTGTTGCAAGGGTCTGAAATGTTGTGTTTTTTTATAAAGAAAATGAAAGTATTTGATGCACTGAGAACAAAGATGCCTTTGGTTTCTAATTAAGTCCTATCGTTCCGCAGTTGAGATTTTGGCTCAAAATACATTGTTTTAAATGGGAATTCCGCGGAGTGACGTCACAACGCATACGTTTTTTTACGACTTTACGTGTGCGTATCTCCAAAACTGGAACTCTTAGGAAAAAACCAAAGGCACCATGTTCTCAGCTCGCATCAAGAACTATCATTTTCTTTATAAAATCACAACATTTCAGATCCTAGCAACTGTCCCATTCTGCGTTCTTAAAAATGCTTAATTATGCCTTGTCCCTCGACTACAACTGCCGAAATCAACAAGATATTACAAATTAAACGATGCATTTGGAGGTTGGGACCACTTAAATGTTATTGTTGTTGTTGTGGAATGGGCGGGAGTCTGGCGAGAATTTGGAAGACTCAAACCTACAAATGCATCGTTTAATTTGTAATATCTTGTATCTTGTTGTATTGGTAGTTTTACTCAAGTAACCAGGCACAATCAAGTATTTTTAAGGACGTAGAATTCATAATCGCAAAAAGGTCGCAAGAATTGTTCGATTTAATAGCGTAAACTCCCGTTCGAAACATTGAATCAGAGTTTGTTTGAGACCAGAAGTCCTTGGATGGCATAATATATCGCTCTACGAAACCAGTCTATTGTCTATTAGACTAGATGAGCTCATAGCAGCTGACCCATAGTGTTGGCCATGTTGGCATATCGAAATATCTTGGTTTAAATTCTCACTTGGTGACGATGTACCTCAGCGTTTCAAGAAAATTATTGAAATGAAGCGAGATAATAAAAGAAAAAAAATACGGAAAAACCGAAAAACGAGAGGATGAACTCCAATGTCAGCAACAATAATTTTACTTTATTTGATTTTATGTGAAACAATCGATTATTGTACATGGATTCAAATATAGGAGAAACGCTGTTGCCTAATTGTACGAGTCGTCTCTGACTGAATGAACTAGAGCTCGTTTCAGAAGTGTGTAGGCAGACCTATAGACCATAATCTTCGGCAAATTTTCATTTTCAAATCCTCCAAATTAAAACAAAACTTGCTTTCGACTTTCAAATTTTGATTTTAAAGTGTTTTTCAAAGAAATGCCTACACTAAAATTTATTTTCATTAATTTTTATTTGCTATTATGAGAAATAAAGGGGAATAATTTCAAAGATTATCATTCTAGGTGCGCTTACATTTCTGAAACGACCTTTAGCGCGCGCTGAGTAAATCGAAGAAAATTATAGAAATGAAGCAAGATAATAAAAGAAAAAAAAATACGGAAAAAACGAAAAACAAGAGGATGAACTCCAATGTTTAAGCCTTTTAAGTTAGGCAGAAAAGGTGGCAAAGTCCTGTAAGGCCAATGTAATTTGTCACCTCCTTTTGAGCCCTTCAAAGAGATATCACTGTATTCTTCCCAGATTTTCTTTCAAGCGACGTGGCAGCTCAAACAATCCTCTTAATAAAAGCTGCCTACGAGCGAGCGTTCATACCGCGTCAATTTGATTGGTATTAAAAATATGAAAGCATTTTCTGCGCCCTTTTTAAGGTAATAAACTGCAACGGTTTGCATCTTCGAGGAATTTTAAAACGTTGAACAAAATTTGAAATGTATTTTAATCTCTTTTGAATCATTTCTTTGACTATGTTTTATCCTTTATCGCCTCTTTCCCTCTTTAATTTTGGAATAGAAACCATCTCAGTCTTCTTTCAGTCTCGTAAATTCAGCGTGTCATCAATGATTTGAAAGAAAGATGTGAGGAAGATTTAGTCGGATTGGCATGGTAGTTCATTTGTTTTTACGATGAGACCGTTTGTTTGAACGGAAATAACTGATTATATTTTATTAGGTGGGGAATGCCTAGCAGTGGGGTAGAACACGAAGTTTCGAGCACCAAGGTGGAACCAATGGGGCTCTTGCAAACTTTTGCTATGAGCAAATAAATAGTCCAATCTGATGTGAAGACCAGCGAAAATCACGAAAATTACACTGAGGAAGTCAATAAACTCACATAACTGCTATAACGGTAAGATCGTAACGGCGCGGCGGTTCAACGCAGGTATCATCGGAGATTCTTGTCTATTATGTCACTTTCTCAACGGAAACACAGAAATATGTCTCAATTCAAATAGGAATCTCCCATGATACCTGCGACCTGCGTCTCTCATCCATTAAGCCCGATTCTGAGAGTGAATTTCGTGATTTTTCAGTGTACTCATCGTCATTTTTACAGGTTTTTTTGCAAGAATCAACTCTTCAATCCCCCACAGCAAAAGTTTGCAAGAGCCCTATTTGGGCCAAATTTTAACTCACTCTCTGACTTCCTCAAAACCTTCTCGACATGAAAAGTGCCATTCGACTTGAAGAAGACAAAACTAAGTTAAATTGATGTAAGCAGAATGAATATCCTCCAATGAAATTTAAAATTGAGGATAAAGAATGTTGATATTTAGAGGGAATCCAAAAGCTATTTTGGACCAACCTTGAGACTTGGTCCGAATACAAACATTTTTTGACCACAATTTTAGATTTGACCAAATGTTGATAATCGGTTGTCTTCGCGTGCGACCGCACAATGGAAGCGAGTCATTGGGAGGGGTCGAACATGGAATGCATATGACTAAAACTGAACTTTTGAATGTTTTTACCGTCAAAAAACAAACTATAAAGTTTGACTCTTAAAGGAAATTTTACCATAAAATCAGTATCCGGCCTCTCCCATTGACTTGTGTTACTGTGCGGTGGGGCGGCGAAAATTATCTCAGCACCACAGTTTATCCAATTTTGTGGGAATCTTTTATCTCACCCCTGAAATAAATTAACGATTTTACAATAGGCTTATCATTTAAATGGATATTTCGTATCCTTTTTTCTTTTTAGTGCAAATTTATTGCAGCCCTGGCTTCAGAGAAAGAGAGAGAGAGAGAGAGAGAGAGAGAGAGAGAGAGAGAGAGAGAGAGAGAGAGAGAGAGAGAGAGAGAGAGAGAGAGAGAGAGAGAGAGGGGAATAGTGGGAGAGAAGGGAAGAGAGAAAAAAAGTTAGAAAGAGGGGGGGAGAGAGAGAGAGAGAGGGGAGGGAGGGAGAGAGAGGAATAGTGGGAGAGAAGGGAAGAGAGAAAAAAAGTTAGAAAGAGGGGGAGAGAGAGAGAGAGAGAGAGAGAGAGAGAGAGATTGCGGCGAGGGTGAGAGAGAGGTAGATAGGCACTGCCTTAAACCTATAGCATTCTCCCCTTGATCCGCATCCTGACCCTTCCTTCTATTTTATTTGTCAGTTTCCCTCCCTTTCATTTCTTTTACTTTTAATTCGATTCGACTTTACTCTCGTCGCGTATCTTATAGAAAAAGAAATGAGATACGAAACGGATGGAAAGTCAAGATTAACGGAGAAGTGGATGGCAAAAGATAGACAAAATTATCGAGTATCCAATCAGAATTATCTCGCTCCTAAAATTCACCCAAGAACGTGAGTTTAAAAGTAAAGCGAAACTAAATAAAAAGAGAGTCTAATTGTGTTCGGCATTTTATCTTGAGTTGCTATTTTTAAGATCTTGAGTTGCTAATATCTTGATATTTTTGAGTTGCTCTGATGTGAACAACCAACTTTGAATGCCTCTTAAAAACAGCGAAAGCGCTACTCTCAAACTACCACAAACAGCTCTTGAAAACTCATGAAAACACACCAGTTTGGTGGTTTGATATAAAACCTTATAAATCTTCCTTCCTTAAATGTGATGAATCACATTTCTTGGTTAATTTTACGATTTCCTCTCACGACTAAATTTTTTTAAATAGAAATTCAGACGAAAAAAGGAAACGCCGAAAGGTCGCTTAAGAATCACGAGGCACAACCTATTTTAAATTAGAATGTCAGTCTGTGCCCCACAGGAGAATAAAGAGGGAACTGTCGAATAATAAACAAATAACGAACTATTCGTCTCCTTTTAACAAAAGAATGGGAGAAAGAGAGAGGGAGTTTGAGTGGGAGAGAGAGAGAGAGGGAGAGAAAGAGAGATTTTTTAATTAAAATGCTGGAATTTATCTTTTTTAAGAGAGTCAAAGAAAATGATAGGGTGGAAAAGAGCGGATGAGGAGGGCTAAAATTGAGCAACTGATCCATTAACAGGAAAAGATGGAAAAAGTTATGAAGTCGGAAGGCGTAAAATATTAAGCTGTTTTAATTCGAAAAAAAATAAAAATAATATCAAAAAAACAACAAAAATAAGAATCTAACGGAATGAGCCTCGTGAAGCGCTGTAAAATGAAAGGACTTAAAATCATAGCAAAAATGCTTTATCGAGAGTTGAATGTAAATGTTTTACCATCATAGATTGGTTTTCGTTCCCATTTTAAGTAGATTCCAATGTTGATGTTATCAATATCCTAAATTATCAGGCCGTCATTTGAACTGTTTGTTCAACTATCCCTTAATCATCATAAATCGAAAAGGAGTTGCTTAAAAAAAAAAAAAAAAAAAAAAAAAAAAAAAAAAAAAAAAAAAAATCAGCGAAAAAAGTTTTACAAAATCATGGCTGTTGACCTTTAAAGCTTAATTTGAAACTTTCCATTGACATTTCTAGGTTTAAATTACTTTTTAACCCTTCACAGACCAGGTTAGTTCAAGAGAACACCACTCCTCTGATCATGTAGGGAAGGTAGTTAACTGTTCGTACCCGGTGGAGTTGGAATTGCCTATACGACGAATTGAAGGCACCCGACGAGACTTTATACTGTAGCGTTTTCTTCTATTTTTGCATTTATCCAGAATGAAGACTCTGATCAATGTGAGACAGATTAGAGGAGGAACACGAGTAAACTCGGGCTTGGTCCATAAGGGGTTAAACGTTTTCTCTGTGGTTAAAATGATGAGTTGATGAGATTCTTACTTCCTGATTTGTTGCCTCTTTTTGACAATCTCTAATCATTGTGCATCCGTTTGTAAATTAAACATTGGTGATTAATCAACTACCGCTGTGTGCAATGGGAAGGGGTTGGTCTTAATTTTTTGCTGCGGCAACATAGGTCATCGGATCCATTGGGACACGGGGGCTCGTGCCCCCCCCCCCCCTTCTTCCCCCAGAAATCTCCAAGATTGCCTTTTTTACAGTAAATAGCCCAAAAATGTGTTCCTTCAACGCTTCTTTAAAAATTTATTGGCGTGCATCCCCCCCCCCCCAGAAAAAAATTATGGATCCGCCACTGACACCTAGGAATACCCAAATGGAAGTTTTGGGTCCAGTAAGATGATATACACTTCTAACAAAATTTCCAAATTGGTTTTTAAGCAAACAATAAAATTAGCCCGAAATTATCGTAATTCGGTCCCAAACACAACAGAGTTGATGGTTCCTGACGACATACTGGGGCTGTATGGGCTTAGATAGTTTCTTTCTCCACCTCATTGCCAGACTCTTCCCCCTCTCACCCAGTGGCGTCGCGTGCCATCTCGCAACAATGCAACTGCTCCATTTAAACTCATTAAGTATATCGAATTTTCCTTGTGCACTGTGCACCCCCTGAATTCGATATTTTAAATGAGTTTAAATGGATAGAAGACATTGTTGCCAAATTGCACGCGACGCCACTCTGCCCTCACCCATCCGTTGAACACAAGTTTAATTGTAATCTCTCGGATTTGATGTGTGTTGATTACTGTCAATTGGAAAATTATGACCACGCACTTGCCGAATACGCAATGGATGTATATTTGGATGTATATTAAGTAAAGGAGGGGAAGGCATAAAATTAGGGCTCGGAATTTTTCACGAAGAGATTTCTCATGAAAAGGTCTCAGATGTTCGTTACTCGAGTGTATCCACCTGCGTTTTGAAAAACCGGGCATAAGTACAAAACCGAGGCGCATAAAGGGCATAAATTATTTCAAAACCATTTCACAGAATTTTAAAGCAGAATACTTAGCGCGCCGGGCCGCACCGCGCCGCTGTCGGGCCGAGGAAAGGCACGGCACGACAAGGGGAGGGGAGGGGGATGAAAAAATAAAAGGAGCAATAACTACGCAAACAAACCACAATGAAGAGATGTAACCAACTTTTTTCTCCTTGTTCCTTGTGAGCGCGTTTAATATTCATCCAGGGATTTCAAGTGTCAACGTGTGAGATATATGCCCTTGTGCAAATCAAGATGTGTTTTAGATGTTCGTGCTCTATACCACGAAAGGTGCGAGTCACGACACGCAAGGAGAGAAAGACAGGGAGGGAGAGAGAGAGAGAGAGAGAGAGAGAGAGAGAGAGAGAGAGAGAGAGAGAGAGAGAGAGAGAGAGAGAGAGAGAGAGAGAGAGAGAGAGAGAGAGAGAGAGAGAGTGAGAGAGAGAGAGAGAGAGTGAGAGAGTGAGTGAGAGAGGGGGTACTGGGGGGAGGAATTTATACGTACCCACCTTTGCCCGGATCGTTCTGCAACCCGCAATACGCGAATGTATAAGATAGTGCCGCGCTCTCATAAAATTAAAATTTGCTGCCTCAACTATAATTTGTTAGTTGGATCAACATCTTAACTTTTTGTCTTTACTTGACCCGACCCGACTCCCGGAGTCTTAAATTTGCGTCAATGCTCCTCCTTGAATCCCTTTCCTTTCGCTTCGCGCGACGCATTTACATTTTTAATCAAATGCAAAAACTCTTGTTTCGTTTTACCAAACATAGAGTCACTAGCGTATCCAGGAAATTTTCCTTCTCTCTCTCCCTCTCTCTTCCTATCTCTCACTCACTCTCTCTCTCTCTCTCTCTCTCTCTCTCTCTCTCTCTCTCTCTCTCTCTCTCTCTCCCATCCCATTAGAATGCATATGTTAGAAAAGGAAAGAAGAAAGGGAGAAAATCACGCGACTGCCCCTGGTCTGTCCTTTTGTAACACATACGTCTAAATGAGAGAAGAGAGAGAAATACAGATTTCTGGATCCGCAATGGAATACGATTCCAGTCAACGAGAGCCCCTCGTTTAAAAAGGGATGCAATTCAAAACATGAATGATTCAAGTTTTTGCTTTACCCCCTCCCCCTCCCCCCACCACCACCCCCTCACTACCAAGAATTTATGAATTATTCTACGACAAAATACTTTCCTTTATTTTCGGTGAGTCCAACACTTATGATAGTATTTTCAAGCGGGAAATAACGTTGACGTATGAGAATACTGTTCTTTTTGGGAATGAGGGGGGGGGGGTTGCCGAATAAATACAAAGACATTATTCACATCCTTTTCATCCTACCATCAACAAATGTGATGTTTACAACTTTTGGAGAGCTAGTTATATGTCTAGCTGATGATGCACTGCGTATGTTTACAATCGACTCTTCCAGTACAAAAACAATGTTTTCGAATGCTTCAATTGGACTTTTTTTTATTGTGCCTCTGACCTACTGACCAATTACATTATGACCTATTATTCAGGGGCGTCATTCGGCTTGGGGGGGCAAAAATTTGATGACTTTTTTTTTTTTTTTTTTTTTTTTTTTTTTTTTTTTCTTTTTCTTTTTGCTCATCAATATTATTTTAGACACTCTACACTCTACAGTCCTGCATATTTACGGCCCTAAATTCCCACAAAACTCGTTACAGACCACCAAGTTTTAGTTCAAAACGATTTTCTTCTCCTAAAAAAAAAAAAAAAAAAAATGTCATCTCTTTTTCACTTTTGGCCGACCCTGAGGGGGGGGGGCGGCTGCCCCCCCTGCCCCCCGCAAATGACGCTACTGCTATTATCATACCATACAATACATTTGACCTAATGAATTTATTGTACCTGTTGTACCAGTTGACCTTTTTTTGTTTGTTTAGGATTCAATGCAGTGTCTGTCTCGCATAAACGATAAATATGGCACTTGCATTGTTGAAATTTTGAAGTTAGTTTTTTCAATCTGTCCTAAAAAGAATACGGTCCTTGAGAGGTTGAGCCACTTGAATTATAGGATGGAGACAAGAATACACCCCCCTCCCCCCAATGCGAACGAAATGAATTGCTTAACCTATTTCTTTATTTATTTATTTTTTATTTTAGAAAAGAAAAAAGAAAAAAAATGTAACGGTGAAAATATCACGAACAAAATGTTCTCCTAGTGAACACGGAAGAATTAATTTAAACCCTGTTTTACACTCTTAAAACGCTACGTGCAATCTGTTCCTTGCACCGCTTGTTGCCTCACCCTCCCCTTCTATCCTGTTCCACCCCCTTTTTCTCTCCGCGGCTTCCAACTCTGATTCTCTCCCCTTACGCCTACCCTCTTTTTAATTTTGAGTTTGTATATAAAATAAAAATAAACGAGAGATTTATGGGTAAGTATTCAAAACATCCGTTCTCCATCCTTCAAGGAAGCTTTCGTCTCTCATTTTATCTTTTTTGCTTCTGATCCAATCCCCCATCTTTGCTCCTTGTTAATCCTTTTTTTTTTTCTTTCTTTTTTTTCAAGAGCTGAAATACATTGCTCTTTTTATACTCTTATCGCGCGAGTCAACCAATTTCGTTTCCTTGAAATATGTTAATTCTACAATAACAATTAGGTTACAAGGATGTATGGAGGGGTTTTCAAGATTTTGTTTGATTGTCATCGAATGACAAGGCTTTTTTTCAGTTCAGGATACAATAAAATACATAGGATTTTATAGGATTATGTTAGAGGAATGAGGATTTGAAATATGGAAGGACAAACTTTTAGCCCTGTGTAAGGATGATGAGAATATTTTCGAGTTTATCAAAATCAGTTTATTTTGGGGCAGTTGCAAGGGTCTGAATAGTTGTGTTTTTTGTAAAGAAAATGAAAGTACTTGATGAGCTAGAAGAAAGATGCCTTTGGTTTCTAATTAAGTCCCATTGTTCCGGAGATGGGATTTCGGCCCAAAATACATTGTTTCAAATGGGAATTTCGTGTAGTGACGTCATTACACCCACGATTTTTTACAACTTTACATGTGTGTATCTCCAAAACCGGGACCCTTAAGAAAAAACCAAAGGCACTGTTGTTCTCAGCTCATCAAGTACTATCATTTTCTTAGTAAAAAACACAACCTTTCAGACCCTTGCAACTGCCCCATTAGAGATGGACGAATATGCTGTTTTATTGAAATGAACGCGATTGCAAGTCCAAAGATGCTCAACTATACTCACTATGTAAATCGGCAATGCTTCAGAAATTTTGAAATCAGTTTAAGGTAGCGGACGAGCTACCTTGACACCTTGAGATTATCTACTTGAGTACTTGAGACTCATCTCGAGTAGAAAACCGCGTGTTTTCAAGGCATCTTGCATGACAATCTTTTGTGTTTTCCTCGAGTATAACCTCAATTAGTTTTGTTTCAAGGCAAAGAGTAAACAAGAGTCGCAATTGAATGGAAGGCCTGCGTGGTCAACGTAGATAAGGGATCGGAACGCGAGCAGGCCTCTGATTGGCTGCAACGCGTGGAGCTAAAATGTCTTAGGGTATAGGGAAATTAACACGGGGTTTTCGTTCCGGGACGTTTATCTCGAAACCTGTGCAAAATCGTCTCTACACAATTTATGCGATTCGATTCAGCAGAATTTTCCGAACAAATTGATAGGTCATAAGTGCCACTTTATTGCAAATTCGAAAAGACTGTTTCAGTTTAAAAGTACGCACAATAGTGTGATTACATGCTTGGCGTGTGTTTGAGCAGTGTTTGAGTAACTCACTATTGTGAGTACTTTTCAACTGAAACAGTCTTTTCGAATTTGCAATAAAGTGGCACTAGCTTATGACCTATCAATTTGTTCGGAAAATTCTGCTAAATCGAATCGCATAAATTGCGTACAGACGATTTTGCACTGGTTTCGAGATAAACGTCCCGGAACGAAAACCCCGTGTTAATTTCCCTATACCCTAAGACATTTTAGCTACACGCGTTGCAGCCAATCAGAGGCCAGCCCGCGTTCCGATCCCTTATCTACGTTGACCACGCAGGCCTTCCATTCCATTGCGACTCTTGTTTACTCTTTGATTCAAGGTAAGTATGTCTCTGAATGACAAATTGATTCTCAAGGAGTTTTAAAGTGCGAGTTAAGTCTAGTAGATCTGAAGTACATGTCTCTGAATTAGACAAGTATGTAAATAAGGTATTTGCAAAAACATGATTTGATTCACTATAGACTGTTTTAGTAGAGCGATGTATCGTATCGATTGCCGTCCGACGGCCTCTGGTTCCAAACAAACTTTGATTTAATGCATTTTCCCCATTAGCGGATTTTTGAACGGAAATTTAGGGTATTAAATCAAACAATTAATGCGACCTTTTTGCGATTATGAGTTCTACGTCCTCGAAAATGCTTAATTTTGCCTGGTTCCACCCGTAAAACTGCCAAAATCAACAAGATATTACAGATTAAACGATGTGTTTGGAGGTTGGAATCACCCAAATGTTATTGTTGTTGTTGTGGAATTGGCGGGATTTCGGGCGATTCTAACCTACAAATGCAACATTTTATCTGTAATATCTCATTGATTTCTGCAGTTTTAGTCAAGGAACCAGGCATAATTAAGCATTTTTGAGGACGTAGAATTCATAATCGCAAAAAGCTCGCATTAATTGTTTGATTTAATACCCGAAATTTCCGTTCAAAAGTTCGTTCATGGGGAAATTACATTGAACCAGAGTTTATTTGGAACCAGAGGCCCTCGGACGGCAATCGATACGATGTATCGCTCTACTAAAACAGTCTATTTTCATTGGCACGGATTTTGAAGTCTGGCATTTTGATTGCATACCTTTTCGTTTGAAGGCGTTTTTAAAATTCCCGATAACCACTCGCGGTTCACGCTCATTCTAAAAGATGCACCAAACAGTTATAAAACGTATGTAATGTGTATGTTTCTTGTATGTTGGAAAAACATGATGAAAACATGTTGATTCAGTATTTTCATCGACACGGATTTGGAAGTCTGAAATTTATATTTTATATACCTTTTTTTTTGAAGCCGTTTTTTACTTTCTCACTTTTAACAAATGAACATTACCCAAAATGGGCCTTTTTACCCCTGAGAGCGAAATGTGAAATACTTTCAGGGTTGATAGAGGATTAAATCAGCGTTCCGAATCTGGCCTATTTTTTGATTTTGGACGAAGGGAATGGGAGGGAGGGGGGTCCAAAGTTAGACATTTCAAACGCCCATAACTTTTGAACAAATAAAGATATGATGGTGTACTTTGTGCGAAAAGATAGATCTTTTAAAGACCTTTCGATTGATGTGTATGATATTTGCCTCATTTTAATTTTTAATCGATTTATCGAAGTTTTTTTGATTTTTTTGAAATCGGGGTTTCAGTTTTTTAACCATGGAAGTTTGGCAACGCACGAATCATCACAAATTGTTTCCATGGTAAAAGTAGATGCAAGTTGCTTCAAAATGGTTCAAACCGCGTGCTGGGGAAATGCTCTGAAGCGGAGTTATGAGGGCTCAAAGTGGGCGCTTTAGCGAAAAAGGCCGCCCCTCGGGGGCCGAGGGGCGTACTACAGGTGATAGAAGTTGGCATAAATTGTTTTACCCGTCAAAATGATTTGAAATTTGGTACACCAGGGTATTTTTTAACGCAGAATTCAAATTTTGCATCAGTTTTTCAAAATTCAAATTGAAAAATTGATGCAAAATTTGAATTCTGCGTTAAAAAATACCCTGGAGTACCAAATTTCAATTCATTTTGACGGGTAAAACAATTTATGCCAACTTATATCACCTGTAGTACGCCCCTCGGCCCCCGAGGGGCGGCCTTTTTCGCTAAAGCGCCCCCTTTGAGCCCTCATAACTCCGCTTCAGAGCATTTCCCCAGCACGCGGTTTGAACCATTTTGAAGCAACTTGCATCTACTTTTACCATGGAAACAATTTGTGATGATTCGTGCGTTGCCAAACTTCCATGATTAAAAAAACTGAAAACCCGATTTCAAAAAAATCAAAAAAACTTCAATAAATCGATTAAAAATTAAAATGAGGCAAATATCATACACATCAATCGAAAGGTCTTTAAAAGATCTATCTTTTCGCACAAAGTACACCATCATATCTTTATTTGTTCAAAAGTTATGGGCGTTTGAAGTGTCTAACTTTGGACCCCCCCTCCCTCCCATTCCCTTCGTCCAAAATCAAAAAATAGGCCAGATTCGGAACGCTGATTTAATCCTCTATCAACCCTGAAAGTATTTCACATTTCGCTCTCAGGGGTAAAAAGGCCCATTTTGGGTAATGTCCTTTAGAAGTATAGAAAGTATTGCAACGGAGATTTTCCAGGTATTTTGTTTCGATATTTGGCCCTCTCTACGGCTAGGTAAACCATTATAATTACAAAATAATTGGCTTTCATCATGCCTAATACTATCCTAAAGAATATTCACCCATGCAGTTTAAATATTATTTAACCATATGTGGCTTGGAGGTGTAAATGCACAAACTTTCTGTGGCGTCTGTCTGACTGTAGCCATGAAACGTGAAACCCGGCATAACTTTTGAACTATTGATCCTTGTGTATCCTAATTTTGCAGAGATGTTGCTTTTAACATTCCCCAGTGAGAATTTTTTGGTTTTTTTTTTTTTTTTAAATTTCATTTTTAAGGTTAGTTATGGATGAAAAATGGTTTCCATTAAAATCAATGAGGAAAAGGGTAAAAAAAAAAAGGAAAAAATGAAATATTTCAAAAATGGATCTTTTGATTTGAATAAAAATATCGAAGGGGGGTCTGGAGGTCACCCTCAGGAAATCAAAGGGGGTCTGGGGTCCCCCCAAATTATTAAAGGGGGGTCTGGGGGTATCCTCCAGAATATTAAAGGGGCCTGGGGGTCTCCGTCAGCTTGAATTTGATGTGAGAAAGTGTTAGTAGGGTATTTCCTACAGTTTATTTAAAGTTCGCGATACCTTCCCACGATTCACATTGATTGCATCATACTGGTATACAATGATATGCAATGTGCATGTTTCTATTTGCTGGTCATCTCCGGCCGAATTTAAGGGGGTATCCTACCCTAAATTTGGGTCACTTTAGCAATTTTTGGGGATTTTGACTTTTTTGACTTTTCTTGTTCAGGAAATCCTCGTGAAGAACGTGATATTTTTGGTTTTTTTTTTAAAGGCTTAGAAATATTTTTAATTAATTTTTTTAAAGTCATGCGCCAATAATTTACACATCTATGGTGAGCAAAAAATAAATGTTTGTTATTTTCTTTTTCCATTTTTAGAGCATGTTAATTTTCCTCTGTTTTGCGGCACAGGAAAGTTGGTATCTCAGTCCCTAATTGAGCTACAGACTTCATTTTTTTTTAAAATGTTCGAAATTGTATTATCTGTGATCTGTTGGAATCAGATTTTTAACCTACCCTCAATATTTTTTTCAAATTAAAGTTTAAAGTGAAAAAGTAAGCTAAAAAAAATAGATGCCATTGAAAAATTCTTACCCGGGCAACTAAACATTGAAAAAAAAATCTGTCTCCAACAGATCACAGAGAATCTAATTGTGCATCATTTGAGCCAAAGAACAAGTCGATAGAGCAATTATATCAGGCTCTAGCAACTTTCCTGTAAACTACCTTTTTTCTGCTTATTATTAGATTTCAGGGGCAGGTATGCAACCACCACAACAATAATTTCAGGGTTGCCTAATTTCAATGTGCTTATTCCATTGCCAAAATTTCAGAAATTTTGGAGGTTAACTGGTGAAAAAATTTTTTTGGGTAGGATACCCCCTTAATATGTATGTTTCTGTGTGCAGGTCATCTCCAGCCGAGTTTAATGTGTATGTTTCTGTTTGCAGGTCATCCACGGCCAAATGTAACTTGGTGGAAAGGGAACGCACGCCTAAATTCGAACGAGACTGTCTCAGACAGATCCGTGAGAAACTTGCTCCGGTTTGGGCCTTTGCAGAGAAGCGATTTTGGCACGCTCCTCACTTGTCAAGCCATCAACAACCAGCTATCTCCTCCTATCCAGGCCCACGTCAGACTAGATATGACACGTGAGTCTCACAGCAATTTTTCCTTAAATTAATTAATTTATTAATTAATTATTAATTTTATTAATGCCTTTTTCGCATTCCCCATCTTTTCTCCCCGTCTTTATCACCCTCTCTCTCTATCTCCCTCTACTTCTCTATTTCATATTTCTCTCAAGCTCTCTCCCTCTCTCCTCTAGTATTGTTTGACGATCTAATTAGCCGTATGTGAGTAATTGCGTCGTTTATCATCTTATCCCCCCACCCCACTACCCGGGCACCCATACCTGCTCGAAGAGCCCTTTCAACCATCGATTCGGAATTATTACTCCGTTGTTGTCTTGTCGATTGCCGGAAACGTCTCGAACATTTAGTCTTGTGAGAAGCGCATCCATGGCTGGAATCGGATAACACGTGTTTCATTTTTAATTTAAAAAAATTAAACGAACAAAAACAAAAAAACAGAAAACCCATAAAAGTCCAAACATGCTCCAGGTTGAAGTATCTACCTGTACCGGTGTATCAAATATATATAAATTGATTGGATCTATAAACATTTACGGATTTGCCTGTTTTACTCGTCACCTAATTTTTCATTTTTTCTGAGTATAATTACTCACGGATCTTAATGAGCTCCGCACGATTCACTGAGACAAGTGATTTTTTATGTTTATTGTATTTTTTTCTTCTTTTTTTTTCATATTTTTGTTTTTGTCTTTGTTTTTGTTCCCCCCCCCTCCATTTTTTTACGGTTTTGGTCACAAACCTAAGAAAGTGGCAAAATCGGGAACTAAACGATATGGAACCGTACTGTAACCTGTCCTAAGAATCAGTAGCGCACCGAGAGTTTCTTCATCTCTCTCTTTTCTCCATTAAAAAACATATGTTAGACAAGGATGGACAAGGAAATAAAACCCACTCTTTCTGTCCTTTTCCTACGTATACATTCAAATGGGAAATGAGAGAGATAGAAGAGATCCTGGTTGCGCCAGTGCTTAGAATGATTGGACTTGAAAACTGTAGATTTGAATGAAAACAGCTTCCTACTGCTCCTAACAAGCAGGTTGCCTCATTTGAGGATGGAAGATGATGTTTTCACGAAAGCCGTAGAAGTTTCAAATCCAATGTTTTCTAGGACAAGCTATAAAATTCAAGAGGAAATTAACAAAAGAAACGAAAAAACAAGCAAATTAATATCATAGTGTGATAGCATGACTTTGGAGTCTGAACAAATCTGCACCGTTGAAAATGAATCCTCAAATTTGGCAACGTCGCACTTTGCACTATACAGTGGTTCTCCCGGCGAAGAATGTTGCCTCTTTACTACCTCTTGCTTTGCCCGTTATTTCGCCGTGAGATTATGATTTATCCGCGCGACTAGACTTACCCAGTGAGAAGCGCAAGACAAACTCTTCGTTCCCTACCATTCTTGCGCAGACTTGCTTAACCCTTTCAGTCAAGATTTATTACAGCAACTTCCTCAGTCCGGCGAGGCGGTTGATGGAGGAACTGAACTTGATGCAAAAGGTCTTGAGAATTGAGATCATGTCTCCGAGGAAGTATCCAATTTCTTTCCAAGGGCTCTAGCCCACCCGCTAGGAAATCACTCTTTCTGCAAAAAAAACATATTTTATATGAACGTCTGCGTCTGCATCTTCTTAACATTTTGGCTCTTAACCCTTTAATGCACGCATTTTTGGATTTGACTTTTTTTCAGATTCTTTTAGACTGTTTACAACGAAGACACTTTTTTAAGAATTTCGATGGGTCACGTATTTTTGCAAAATTTCCATGTAAATTCCATTGAATCCCACACTGAGAGAAATCACTTCTTTAGAAATAAGGAAACACGTTTACTCGTGACAATTTTCCTCGCGCGAAGTAAAGTTCTGTTGCGTGAAGGAGAATCATACTGTCACAACAATGGAATCTTTTACAATTGATTCAGTCTTCATTTCGTAACGCAAATATAGATGAAAACACTACAATAGATAAGGTCTCGTAGGGCGCCTTCAATTCTTCGCACAGGCAATAGCAACTCCACCGAATACGAACATTTAAATACCCTCCCTATCCCTTCATCGCGCATTGTTCCTCAGGAGTAACAATTACTTTATTACCCACTAGCAGCCAGTAGGACAGTAGGTTAATCTAAATTTGACGTTGCTGCGCGTTGGGTCACTTATACGGCACATATAAGAGCATTGAAAAATAGTTCAGAGTCCCGAAAACAGAGAGTGATATGTATGAGATCTCACATCAAATCACGAAAAATCAGGTAGACGGCAAAATTGTCACTTGAATCAAAAAACGTATTTTCATTATAATGACTGCCAATTATTTTTCGGTAATCAATTTAAAATTGCTTTTAAAAATTTCTTTTTTTGTACCAAAAAAAAAACAACTTTTAATTGAAAAAGAATATAAAAATCCCGTATTTTTATATGCGTTACAGCATGTAGAAAAAATGGCGGAAAATTAAATTTTTGAGCATACAGATCAAAAATTAACGCCATGATTTTTTGAATATTTTTCCCTTTATAGGGTGACTAGATGAATTGAAAAATTCATGTTTCTTCAAAAAAGGAAAAATTGCGCAGTGAAGGGCTATAAAAACGGAGGAGAGATCCTTAAAAAGTTAAGAAAATATAAGTTTCCTCGCGTTTATCATAAGTAGAGTGAGCATTGAATATACATAAATCGCCATCGAAGAATTTCTTAGAAATTCGCAGGAATGCCCATGCCAGCAAAACTTTCAATTCAATGACTTTTCAAAAAGCAGTAAGCTCTAGAAGTGAGTGCATTATGACTTGCAAAAAAATCTGCTCTTTAATCAAAATTCATATTGTTAAATTTTTTCATTAATTTTAATAAGTTATTAATTAATTTTTAAAATTTAATTTAATTTAATTTAATTTTTCATTTTTTATTAATTAATTATTAATTATTTATTATTTTATTAATTTTAATTTTTTTTCGAATTTTTATGAAGTACATTAAAGTGGCATTGAGCTTGTTCTTAAACGTTTGAAATCCGCAAAATTATTTAAAAGTTGCAGATATTTAAAATAGTAAAAATCTTGTCCAGGGTATTTGCATTCGCAGGTCATAGTCTGTCATGAAAAGTGAGCTATCGGAAAGGAAATAAAAGAGATGGGGCGGGGAAAAATTTGAAATTTCAATCGCGGCGGATAATATAACCGGGAGGAGTGCGCGAAGCCATCCGCTTGCCGCCGAACCTTGAAATTTTCGTTGCCCGGAACGACGGTAAAGTTTTAATGAAAGCGGGTTCCCCTGATTCAATTACGTCTTCAACAAACGGGTTTTCTGTCCATCTATAACTTAAAGTCTCGTAATATCTTAAAGTTAACGTCTAATTTTGGAAGGGATTCGTAAGTTATCATCTAATTGTGGAAAGTGTCGATGCGATGCGGATCGACACTGTTGTGGACGAAGGGCAAGGACGACATCGAAGCGGAGAAATTAGAGCGCCAACAATTTTAGCAGCGGGAAATTATGAAATTTGAACGTAGAAAAGGTCCTAGGGGTTACAAGGTCAAGTCACAGGAATTTATCTCGGCTTCCTTTTATTTACACTTTTGTAGACTTGATGATTTTAGTGCGAAATCAAGGGCTAGCCATCAAGCACTCATCGGTTGCAATCGGTTGTGACAAAACTCGCGTAGCGTTCCCAACTATCTAAATCAATCACCCGTGACCCCCATGCACACCCATCTCTTTCTAGATTCGAAATTCGTACACAGAGCCTTGTTTTACGACATATTATCATCAAAAATGCCTCGAGGAATTCATTTCTGCCAACAAATTTTACGTAAGATGTCTCTGTAGAAGATTTTTGAAATGAGAGTGTGACAGCAGTACATGGGGGTTACGTGAGAGCGAGAGATACAGCTTGTCTTTGTTTCGAAAGCTCATAACCGGATGACGTCATCCCCAAGACGTCACTAAAACCGTCTATTTTTCAGCAAGACTGTCGCTGTAGGATTTTCGCAGGATACAGACAGTAATTTATAGATATGCAGTATGCACTGCTCACTCACACCACTCGTCCATTGTTAAAGTGGACTGATTTGAAAATTATGGATAAAAAATAGTCCAGTCAAGGAATGTCGTTTTTTTTTTTTTTTTTTTTTTTTTTTTTTTTTCTTGTTCAGAAAAAGTGACCTCTCAAATTTATTGTGCGAAAGGAGGGTAAAAAGCGAAAGAAAAGTCTCTCTCTCTCTCTCTCTCTCTCTCTCTCTCTCTCTCTCTCTCTCTCTCCCTCCTGCCTCAGCCTGTATCCACTCTTTTGTGCTGTTCCATCTTTTTTGTTTCTATATTTCAACGCGTAGGTTCTTCTAAATTAATTTAAAGTTTGTTGTGAGATTTTTTTTCTTTCTTTTTTTCTTTTATTTTCCAGGACTTTCTTTTTTCACCTCAGCCTATTCAATCGTAACATATTCTTTAGCATAGATCCATTGTGCATCGAAAATAAATTGCATTGTTAACCTTTCGAGGAAGAATATTTTTCAGCGCTACCATCATTTATTCGCAAAAATATCTCTCCTCTATAAGATGATGGATGAATACATCATCCAAGATTATGGAATACACCATCCAACGGAGATAATATCCGGAGTTTTAAGAGTTTTCTCATTTTGAGAAAAATCAAACAACATTTTATGATGAAATGTTTACCTGCAAAAAGGTTTATTTATGTTTTAACTCTTTTACAACCAAGCTAGATACCAACAGAAATCTTGAATTCAGTGGCAGAGCGTGCAATTTGGCAATGTTGCAGTTTGTCAATTTAAATCCATGTAAAAGGAAGAATGCGACGTTGTTCACCGTAGTCCCGATACTTCGATCTATTTCATGGGTTTAAATGGACGAACTGCAACGTTGCCAAATTGCACGCTACACCAATGCTTAAATTCGGTGGGTAGTTAAATATTCTCCACGGTGTTCATTTTGCCTATCCCACAAATTGAAGGCGATCGATGAGAAATTATTTTACAAATCCTAACTATATTACATGGAGTCGTTATTACTGTTTACGAGGTAATTGAAATTGTCTGAAGGCTGGTTTCAAGGAAATGAGTATACTCAGGCGTATCTATATAGTATTGAAACAGTCAAAACACAGCTGGATTTTGACAGAACTTTAAATATCAGTAGAACTGTTGCTCACTTTTGCTATAAGCGATTTAAGGGTCAATTCAGATGCAAAAATAACGATGGTATCACTAGAAATTCACGACGTTCACTCCGAAACTCATTAAATGCATTTGAATTCCCGAGCCTGATGGCGGCGTAAGGCACTAATAATGGGCGACATAATAATGAGAGACATAATAATGGGAGGGTCATTCTCTTTAGTTCTTAAAAACTCGAAAGCCTTAAATTTGTTTAAAAGTTGCCTAAAGTTAAAGCGTAAAGAAAATATTAAAATGTGTAGCGCACTTTAACAGTGAGGGAAAGGAAACATTTCACTAATTTCATTCTTTGGCGAAAACATTCAGATCTCTACGAACTACGCGGCGACGGTGCGACGGAGAACGGAAAGTCGCGAAAATAAAAAAAAACTTTTAGTTGAAAATCAAACCCGAGAAAAAAAAAATCCGAAAACACATATTCACCACATGGTTGTACTATATCTTTCAGCAGAAAGTATCCTGGTAGACATTTTACCATATTAAGGTGATTCTATGGCAAACTCCCGAAAATTTAAATCCGATAGATGGCGTTACTTGTCACTGGCTCCGAAAATAGCCGTTTTTTGACGGTTTTCGGCTGTTTTCTCTGAACAGACGAAGAATAGACAAAAAAAAAAACGGAATGTCAGCACCTGCTTAATTTTTTGCTTGATTTTCTGAGCTATAAACGGGCCAAATTGGTTCTAAAATAAAGGCGTAAGTGTGCAAAGAAAAAATCATACGTAATTTGGAGTTGTATCATAGTAAAGATTATAGGTTTCAGTTTCACCTGTAACCTTTACGGATACAACTTCAAATTACACATGATTTTTTCTTTGCATACTTACGCCTTTATTTTAGAACCAACTTGGCCCGTTTATGGCTCAAAAAATCAAGCAAAAAATTAAGCAGGTGCTGCCATTCCGTTTTTTTGTCTATTCTCTTCGTCTGTTCGGAGAAAACAGCCGAAAACCGTCAAAAAACGGCTATTTTCGGAGCCAGCGACAAGTAACGCCATCTATCGGATTAAAATTTTTGGGAGTTTGCCATAGAATCAGCTGAAGTCAACTTTTAAACAAATTTGCGGCTTGATATGGTAAAATTTTAACCAGGATACTTTCATTTAAAAGTCATATTGCAACTATGTGGTGAATATATGTTTTCCGATTTTTTTTTCTCGATTTTGATTTTCAACTACAAGTGTTTTTTTTTTATTCTCGCGACTTTCCGTTCTCCGTCGCACCGTCGCCGCGTAGTTCGTAGAGATCTGAATGTTTTCGCCTAAGAATGGAATTAGCGAAATGTTTCCTTTTCCCTTACTGTTAAAGTGCGCTACATATTTTAATATTTTCTTTACGCTTTAACTTTAGCTGCATTTTCGCTTTAATGCCCATTTACTTTATCGTCTTACGACGTTACTTTCCTCGCGTCCTTCGTCCTTCGTCCTTCGTCCCGCGTCCTTCGATCCGTAGCGCAATTTGAAGGAGCTTTCAGATTGAATAATAAACAGCAACCTTTTAAGAGTTCAAACACTTATGATCCTCACTCTATGACTTTGAATCCTCGCGAGTCTAAAAAGAAATCTCGTCTTTTATCTCAACCTTTTGATCTAGAATAAACTTACTCACACATAAACTTAATAATTCTACTTGAATAGTCTCGTGGAAAAAAAGGTATAAGAAAGGAAAGAGAAGGAACGCAGGGGAAAAGAACCCTTTCCTTTTCTATTTCACTCTATATCCTAAGCCGCAGCCAGGTTTGCGTTTCATTTCTCAGCCCCGCTCTGAATTCAAAGGCTGGGACGCAAAATCAAGCGTATAGAACTCTCTAGGTTTTCCGACATTATTATTTTATGGCAAGAGAATCGAGGTCTTTCCACGGATGCAAAGTTGTCAGATTTCTATGGAAAATAAATTACTTTTTAGTCTTGTATTGAAAAAAAGGGAAACATACTTTCTATGGTTCGTGGTGCCTTGAAAAGTCCTTGTATATCCTTGATCCCCCCACCCCCCGTTTATCAAATGCTTGAATATTTTGATGAATTCGTCACATGTAGGTACTTGGAAATCTTTGAAATTTACCAGATTCAGCTCGTTAGCTCGCACATTTGTTGATAACTGGTTTCCGGAAGAGCTGAGGGGACGTTTTGAGAGCCCTGCGACTTGTCAGCGATTATAAGCCCTCCAAAAAGACAGGTCTGCTCCTAAGTCTGTTTTCCCATTTAAAATAACATTGGCGGTGCTCCGGAAGAGCAGAGGGGACATTTTGAGAGCCCTGAGTCTTGCGGCGATTAAAAGCCCACCAGAAAGAAAGATCTGCTCGTAAGTCTGTTTTCCCATTTAAAATTACATTGGCGGTGCCCCGGAAGAGCAGAGGGGACGTTTTGAGAGCCCTCTGCGCCCTGTCAGCGATTAAAAGCCCACTAAAATGACAGGTCTGCTCGTAAGTCTGTTTTCCCATTTAAAATAACGTTGACGGTGCCCCGGAAGAGCAGAGGGGACGTTTTGAGAGCCCTGCGCCTTGCCAGCGATTAAAAGCCCACCAAAAAGACAGGTCTGCTCGTAAGTATGTTTTCCCATTTAAAATTACATTGGCGGTGCTCTGGAAGAGCAGAGGGGACGTCTTGAGAGCCCTGCGATTTGCCAGCGATTAAAATCCCACTAAAATGACAGGTCTGCTCATAAGTCTGTTTTCCCATTTAAAATAACGTTGACGGTGCTCTGGAAGAGCAGAGGGGACGTTTTGAGAGCCCTCAACGCCCTGTCAGCGATTAAAAGCCCACTAAAATGACAGGTCTGCTCGTAAGTCTGTTTTCCCATTTAAAATAACGTTGACGGTGCCCCGGAAGAGCAGAGGGGACGTTTTGAGAGCCCTGCGCCTTGCCAGCGATTAAAAGCCCACCAAAAAGACAGGTCTGCTCGTAAGTATGTTTTCCCATTTAAAATTACATTGGCGGTGCTCTGGAAGAGCAGAGGGGACGTCTTGAGAGCCCTGCGCCTTGCCAGCGATTAAAATCCCACTAAAATGACCGGTCTGCTCGTAAGTCTGTTTTCCCATTTAAAATAACGTTGACGGTGCTCTGGAAGAGCAGAGGGGACGTCTTGAGAGCCCTGCGCCTTGTCAGCGATTAAAAGCCCTCCAAAAAGACAGGTCTGCTCGTAAGCCTGTTTTCCCATTTAAAATAACGTTGACGGTGCCCCGGAAGAGCAGAGGGGACGTTTTGAGAGCCCTGCGCCTTGCCAGCGATTAAAAGCCCACCAAAAAGACAGGTCTGCTCGTAAGTATGTTTTCCCATTTAAAATTACATTGGCGGTGCTCTGGAAGAGCAGAGGGGACGTCTTGAGAGCCCTGCGATTTGCCAGCGATTAAAATCCCACTAAAATGACAGGTCTGCTCATAAGTCTGTTTTCCCATTTAAAATAACGTTGACGGTGCTCTGGAAGAGCAGAGGGGACGTTTTGAGAGCCCTCTACGCCCTGTCAGCGATTAAAAGCCCACTAAAATGACAGGTCTGCTCGTAAGTCTGTTTTCCCATTTAAAATAACGTTGACGGTGCCCCGGAAGAGCAGAGGGGACGTTTTGAGAGCCCTGCGCCTTGCCAGCGATTAAAAGCCCACCAAAAAGACAGGTCTGCTCGTAAGTATGTTTTCCCATTTAAAATTACATTGGCGGTGCTCTGGAAGAGCAGAGGGGACGTCTTGAGAGCCCTGCGCCTTGCCAGCGATTAAAATCCCACTAAAATGACCGGTCTGCTCGTAAGTCTGTTTTCCCATTTAAAATAACGTTGACGGTGCTCTGGAAGAGCAGAGGGGACGTCTTGAGAGCCCTGCGCCTTGTCAGCGATTAAAAGCCCTCCAAAAAGACAGGTCTGCTCGTAAGCCTGTTTTCCCATTTAAAATAACGTTGACGGTGCCCCGGAAGAGCAGAGGGGACGTTTTGAGAGCCCTGCGCCTTGCCAGCGATTAAAAGCCCACCAAAAAGACAGGTCTGCTCGTAAGTATGTTTTCCCATTTAAAATTACATTGGCGGTGCTCTGGAAGAGCAGAGGGGACGTCTTGAGAGCCCTGCGATTTGCCAGCGATTAAAATCCCACTAAAATGACAGGTCTGCTCATAAGTCTGTTTTCCCATTTAAAATAACGTTGACGGTGCTCTGGAAGAGCAGAGGGGACGTTTTGAGAGCCCTCTACGCCCTGTCAGCGATTAAAAGCCCACTAAAATGACAGGTCTGCTCGTAAGTCTGTTTTCCCATTTAAAATAACGTTGACGGTGCCCCGGAAGAGCAGAGGGGACGTTTTGAGAGCCCTGCGCCTTGCCAGCGATTAAAAGCCCACCAAAAAGACAGGTCTGCTCGTAAGTATGTTTTCCCATTTAAAATTACATTGGCGGTGCTCTGGAAGAGCAGAGGGGACGTCTTGAGAGCCCTGCGCCTTGCCAGCGATTAAAATCCCACTAAAATGACCGGTCTGCTCGTAAGTCTGTTTTCCCATTTAAAATAACGTTGACGGTGCTCTGGAAGAGCAGAGGGGACGTCTTCAGAGCCCTGCGCCTTGTCAGCGATTAAAAGCCCTCCAAAAAGACAGGTCTGCTCGTAAGTCTGTTTCCCCCATTTAAAATAACCTTGGCGGTGCTCCGGAAGAGCAGAGAGGACGTTTTGAGAGCCCTGCGTCTTGTCGGCGATTAAAAGCCCACCAGAAAGACAGGTCTGCTCGTAAGTATGTTTTCCCATTTAAAATTACATTGGCGGTGCCCCGGAAGAGCAAAGGGGACGTTTTGAGAGCCTTGCTCCCTGTCAGCGATTAAAAGCCCACCGAAATGACAGGTCTGCTCCTAAGTCTGTTTTCCCATCTAAAATAACGTTGGCGGTGCTCTGGAAGAGCAGAGGGGACGTCTTGAGAGCCCTGCGCCTTGTCAGCGATTAAAATCCCACTAAAATGACAGGTCTGCTCGTAAGTCTGTTTTCCCATTTAAAATAACATTGGCGGTGCACCGGAAGAGCAGAGGGGATGTTTTGAGAGCCCTGCGTCTTGTCGGCAATTAAAAGCCCACCAGAAAGACAGGTCTGCTCGTAAGTCTGTTTTCCCAATGAAAATTACATTGGCGGTGCCCCGGAAGAGCAGAGGGGACGTTTCGAGAGCCCTGCGCCCTGTCAGCGATTAAAAGCCCACCAAAATGACAGGTCTGCTCGTAAGTCTGTTTTCCCATTTAAAATAACATTGGCGGTGCTCCGGAAGAGCAGAGGGGATGTTTTGAGAGCCCTGCGTCTTGTCAAAGATTAAAAGCCCACCAGAAAGACAGGTCTGCTCGTAAGTCTGTTTTTCCATTTAAAATTACATTAGCGGTGCCCCGGAAGAGCAGAGGGGACGTTTTAAGAGCCCTGCACCCTGTCAGCGATTAAAAGCCCACCAAAATGACAGGTCTGCTCTTAAGTCTGTTTTCCCATTTAAAATAACATTGGCGGTGCTCCGGAAGAGCAGAGGGGACGTTTTGAGAGCCCTGCGTCTTGTCGGCGATTAAAAGCCCACCAAAAAGACAGGTCTGCTCGTAAGTCTGTTTTCCCATGTAAAATAACATTGGCGGTGCCCCGGATGAGCAAGAGGGCCCGAAGGGCCCCGACATCCCTAGTCACTTTCCCCAATTTGAGGGGGGCCTGGGCCCCGGGCCCCTCAAATGCATCTTGCCCGGGGACCCTCAGAGGTGTTGCTACGACCCTGTTTGTTTCTGTGCCTGAGGATTGTCGTGTCGCATTTTAAGGGTTAATTCATTTCCCATTGTAAGAGGGATGGATCAGGTTTCTCTATCGGTACTTAAGGGTAGTAAATGGTGGACGTCAAAAAAATTTAGATGTCATCTTAAAATTTAATGGTATAAATAATTGATAAAAAAAAAGAAATATCCGCGTGATATTCGCACTTTTATAGGAGCATATTTTTTGTATATCAGAAACTTCTCATTTTACTGTGAAATGTTTCTCACTCTCTCTTTCTCTTTCCCTCCTCCTTATTTTCTCTTTGGCTCTAATCGTCTACTCTACAAGCGTGAATACGGTGCATCCAAAATTCACCAACTCTGGTTGTTTTGGCAACTCCATAAGCGCCCAAAAAAAAAAAAAAAAAAAAAAAAAAAAAAAAAAAAAAAAAAAAAAAAATGCGGTTTTGGATCAAACGCTTTTGAGAATCGGCGGTTTTGGATTTTTACCACGTCAGCCCCAGTTTCTGTCATTTTCTAACACTTATGGTCAAATGGTCAAAGAAATAGAACGACAAATTCCTAGCTACGGCTGGGTTCATGGGCAGAAGGCGTCAAACACCGGACGGACACAGTGAGTGATCCAGGTGTTCGATGAGAAGTTGAGAAAAAAAGAGGGAAGGAGAGAGAGAGAGAGAAAGAGAGAGAGAGAGAGAGAGAGAGAGAGAGAGAGAGAGAGAGAGAGAGAGAGAGATCGAGAGAGAGAGGAGCGAAGGGGCTCTACTCTCAACAGCAAACAACCCAGTTTTATTAACTCATTAGAAAGTAACGGAGCCGCGTCATGCGGTAAAGCAATGAAGACTTGATGTTCCGCGGCAGCGCGCACAGGATGACGATTTACATCTAGCAATTTACATAGAGCGGGTGCAATAAATTCTAATTTTGGGCTTCAAAAAAGATCGCGTTCTTGTCTCGATTGAAAATGTCTCGGATCCATTACTCCTCAGTATTATGTCGTTTCGAAATTGTTATGCTTATTTGGAACGTCTGCCCTGAAAAATCGTAGCTCAATCCATTGAAATAGACGCGGTTTTAGGGGCGACTTAGTGATGTTGTTATCCAGCGATGAGCGTTCCGAAGAAAGACAAACTGTCTCTCTTGCTCTTTCATAGCCCCCATGTATGTACTGCTATCTCCTTCCAATTTCAAACATCGTATATAGAGACATCTGTTGTGATTTTTCAGAAATGAATTCTTTGAGACATTTTAATGCGATTTTGATAATATAGGTATTATGTCGTGAAAGAAGGCCCTGTTTGCTAATTTCAAAACTAGAAAGAGATGGGTATACATGCGGGCCACGGGAGAGTGAGTGAGATAGTTTGGAACGCTATACCCGAGATCCATCACAAAACGGTCGGTGAGCAAACCGTCCCCGTTTCATGTTTCGTTGGTTAAAACGTTGTAAAAAAACTGTGGAATTTGACAGCCCGTCAAACTGCAGAGTTTTTTGACGATTTTCATCCGTTCACCAATCTTCTGTCAACAAAACAAATTAAACCCGGTTTTTAAGGTGTTTTCATCAAGGTTATGCTTGAATTTTAGAAATATCACGTTGGCAATGGGTCTGTTGCACACTTCGGCTAGAGCGTTTTAAAATATCAATTCTTATGTAAAAAGTTGTGAAAATAACAATGGCAGCATCACAAAACACCGACATTCATTAAGAGGGTGGATTTTAAAGTAAGTTTACCTATTTTTTTTTCTCAGAAACTATCAATGCTAGAAAAAAAACAAACCCAGCGTTGAAACGTACGTACTTTCAGTTTTTTAAGGAGCTTTAGTTTTTCAAATTTGGCCAACGCGTTGCGGAGATATCGTGGATTTTCCCCACCCGTCTCTCCTTCAAACGTTCCCACCTTTTTACACGCTGTAGAAAACTGCGAATTTCGGCAGGCGATGCGCTTATCTCCGGATCAGACATCTCAGTAACACCTGAATGTATGTTTTTTACTAAATAGACTACTCTTCTACTGATAAAATGATCCAATTTGTATCGATCTTCAAAATTTCGGTCACTACTGAAAGTGCAATCACCATGAATTGAAACTGGATTAACAGTTTGCGTCAAAACCTGGTTGAGGAGTATGGGGGAATAATTTAACGACGGCTGTATACAGAAATTTTTGCACCGATTTAAAAAATTCAAGAATCTAGCGGGTGACTATGTCAAAAAATAAGGTGAGATGCCTCACAACATTGTTATAAGTTGTTTCAATAAAATAATAGCTCTATTTTAGTTCTTCAAAGTCTCAAACTCATGCTTTCTGTGAGGCTAAAAAGGTGGGCACGTTTGAAGGAGAGACGGGTGTGTAAAATCCACGATATCTCCGCAACAGGTAATCTAAATTTGAAAAACTGTAGCTCGTTAAAAATCTGAGAGTACGTACGTTCCAACTCTGGGTTTGTTTTTTTTTCTAACATTAATAGTGCCTGAAAAAACAAATAAGTAAACTTGCTTTAAAATCCACCCTCGTAATAAACTAACAAATTGCGAAAAAACTAGACTCTATTTACCCCTGTATCTATCCACCTCGTGCACGATATTTCGCGAAATTAACGCGGCATATTCCAAAGTATGATTCCAATTCCAATCATCATCTTTGGAACTCCTGTGTGTTATTGTTTCATTTTGATAAGTTTTCGACACAAATGTCGGTTTCCGTACCTTTCTTAATCTTTTGTGAGGAATTGAGGATATTGAGACGTAAGAATTCAAACAGACGCCGTCAGTGTTTACTGTTTATTTGTTTATGAAGTCAGCTGTGATGAAAGACGGCCGTGATTATTTGAATGTGCCGCGCTAATTTCGCGAAATATCGTGCACGTGGTGGAAAGATACAGGGGTGAATAGAGTCTAGTGTTTTTCGCAATTTGTGAGTTTATTCATGAATTTTGGTGTTTTCTGATGCTGCCATTGTTATTTTTACAGCTTTTCACATAAGAATTGATACTTTAAAAAGCTCTAGCCGAAGTGTGCAACAGACCTATTCTACAGTTTGCGGTGGATTTCAGCTCACCGATGCCAATTTGACAATCTTTCTTTGGGCATGTATGAAGGCCTAAAAAAAAAAAAAAAAAAAAAAAAAAAATCTAGCCTCTGTTAAAAATCTAGTTACCACTCTAGAGCGTCAATGAACCCCGTTTCTCACAATTTTGCTCAGCGCCCATAGAACGCGGTCTTTTCCGAAGGATGAATGCAGAATTTCGCCAAACTTTCAAGCATGTCCTGACAAAGACTGCTCAAGGCAGGAAGCATCACACGACAACCTTCCCTCCTTTCACCCGCTACCTCTGACGCTCGACGCTCGACACCGACTTTGAAAAGAGACCGACGAATCTCCTTTTTTCGCGAAAGTTCGTGCTTGTTCAGTCATAGACAATTGGCGGAACTGACAGATTTTTGGGGAAAAGGAAAAAAAAAAAAAAAAAAAAAAAAAGTTTTCAAGGCTCTTTTCCCCTTTCAGCCAGGTTTCGAACTCTCGGAGCAAGCGTGGAAATTCGCCTTCTCCACGTTCACGATGTGCTTGATATCATCTCAATTATTATTTTTGTTGACTCAATTACCTTGGCGGGGCGGCCACGGGTAAAAAAGTTGGCTGCAAGGCAGTAAATCTGAAAGAGATCCCCTCCTCCTCCCTCCGTCCCCCACCCCCACTATTACTTCTCTTCCCATTGTAATTCATTCTCGGGCGTAATTGGTTAAAGACATCGGGTCGACATCGTTTTTAAAGAGGTTGTAATAGTGGTAGAGATGAAGAAGAAGAAAAGAAAAAAAGAGAGAAAAAAAAGGAAAAGAAAAATATGAAAGAAGAGGTCGGGATACATGAAATAATAATAATAAAACGGAGCGAAGAGGAATCTTACTGATAACAACGCCACGGGAGAAGTGAAGAGTTTAAAAATACGAAATGAGAGGGAAAAATAAAAGAAAAAGTTTAACTATTATTGAACTGAAACTCTTGGCGGAATTAATTTCACGAAGGATTTTTTTTTTTCTTTTTTCGTTCGCTTCTCTTTTCTTCCTCTTCCTCCTTCTTCTTATTCTTATCTTCTTCCGCCTTCGACCCAACTCTTCTCCTCGTCTTACTCTTCCTCTCACCGCACTATGGTCTGAGATTTTCAAAAAGTGGCCAAAACTAAGAAAGAAAAATGTCTCATCAATTTCTCATTTTATTAACTTGTTATAGACCGACTCCAATCAAAGGGAACACTTAAAACAAGTAATTTAGACCTTGAAATGTTATCGAGAAGTTTTAAACTGACCTCAGAAGGTTGGCAACTATAAATTTTGATGATTTTTGTGGTCACTAATTATTGGCCACTCTTTTTTTCCATCTCCGACCACAGTGCAACGGTCGTCTCTCTGCTTGAAAGAAATCGAGTTTTACACAACAGTTTCATACGGAACAATCACGGTAACCGAGGCGCTCTATCCCTTCCCCCTCCCCATCCACCCCCTCCAACCTCTCCCTTCCCCCCCTCCCCGCGCGCTTCTCAATCTGCGAAACTCTTCTTAGGCCTCGCCTCACCTTCTCGTTCTCCGCAAACTTTGTTCTTTTACATAAATGTGTTAAAATTGTGGAAAGTTAAAGCACTCCATTTGTTTCTTCTCCCGGGAAGGAGATTCCCCCCCTCCCCCCTCCCCCCAATCTCTTTCTTCCTCTATTTTATAAACATTTTCGCGAACCTAAGGCCAAGTGTCGTGTAGGGAAGGGAGAGAACGCAGTTTTCTCCTTGTATACTTCGTCTTAAAACAAATAAGTTTATATCACCACCCGCCTTGATCCAATAGCTCCCCGGAAGAAGGAGAAGAAAAAAAAGAAGACAAAAAAAAAAATGTACATATTTTATTCATGAAATGGTGCAACCACAATCTCTTCTATCTCTCTCAATTTCCGATTTTGAATGTATGATTTGAAAAAGGATGGAAAGAGAGGGGTTTGTTCTGGTGTTCATCCTTGTCTAGCTCACGCGTTTCAATGGAGGAAAGAGAGAGATGGAGGAATTTCTCGTTGCGCTACTGATTCATCCATCTTCTTCTTCATCTTTCTCCTTTCCAATGTTTCCTTGTTGTTCTCTCTCGCAATTTTTACTTTCTCACTCTAATGAAGTTAGAAATTGAGAAAGTATTGCGATGGCGCAGATGCCTGTCTGTCTCAGTGGCGGCTCGTGCGATTTGACAACAGTGTTTTTATTCCATTTGAATACATGGAAAACAATCGAAATTCGAGGAGGCTGCCAGCCTCCGCTTGAATCGATTTTTTACCTAAGTTTAAGTGGGAAAAATGCATGGTTGCCAAATCTCACGGGCCGCTACTGGTCTGTCTGTATCAGAGATTACTAAGCTAAAGAGATATGGCAAGTACTACCCCCGCCGTGTTAGAAAACCGTTAATCGACATTTCGTAAAAAAAACGCCTTCAAAAAGGCCGTGATACAATACGGCGTACCACCTGGTGGACCATTTTTCGTAGACATTGCTATTACTGCTATTAGTGTAAATAAATTCTAGGCACACACTTTTCTGAATTTTCTTACTTTACAAACACGTTGACAAAACGGAAAATGTCAAGGGGAAAAATTTAACCACGAAAAGAACCACTAAAACTTTAATCAAAAGTCATTCACTGGCAGCCGAACGCACTTCGGTTACTATCAGAATTGTTTACAAAAATGGTCCACCAGATCGTATGCCAGTTTGCCTACTTCGTAAGAGTCGATTAACAGTTTTGAGCACTTCTGCCATATCTCTTTAGCTTAGTAATCTCTGGTCTGTATCCCAGCGTAGCTTTTGAACCATTATCATCCATGAGCATCCACATTTTGCAGAGAATTTGCTTTTAAGATTCTCCAGAGGGGCTTTTTTTGTTTGTTTGAAATTGTAAACTTTAAATGGGTTATAGAGGATAAAAGGTTTCCATTAAAATCGATGGAAACATGCGTAAACACATAGGGAAAAATTGTGGAACAAAGTTAAAATACACGCAGAAGCAATACTTAGTCAAAAACTAGAAATATCAGAATGAAATGGAAAACTAACCTCAAGCGCAACCTCAAAATCGTTTCAAGACAATTGTCTATGCTTTTTATTGCATGAATTTTTCTCGCCTATTCTAGTCCTAGGTTACTATTTTAAATAAAAAAATGCGTGTATTTTTCTATTCTATAATGTTATTTCTAGTTTTCGACTCCTGCACAAGCAGCGTGTATTTTAAAGGTGCTATAATTATTCCTCTTTGCGAGTACTCCTGTCCGCAATGCATTTAGTTTCGTATTAAAAATAATAAAAAAAAATCCTCTCCACATCCGAGCATTTGATTTACCATCATTATCTTTTCCATTGTTTTGTGTTTCACCTTATTTATACCCTATTTGTGTCACTCCGAGTCAACTGGAGATCAAAGGCACGACGACGCAGCGATGAAGATAAGTTCCTGGAATGGAATATGGGTTCTGATCAGGTTTTATTCCAGCAACGAGCTTTTTTATAATCCCATTTTGTCCCGGTGAATTAAACTCTTACGCTCAATCGACCCTCTCAGGCCACACTCCTTTGAATTGCAAGTATCACACATATTTATTGAAAAAAAAAAAAAAAAAAAAAAAAAAAAAAAAAAAAAAACTATATATATATATCCAGATTGAATTATTAATCTAATATCCGGAAACAAGTAGCCTGAAAGGTTTAATTTAAGACGCAAAGATGATACAGGAAGGTTCATTCGATTAGTTTTTATGTATCAAGTGGAAGTTGAACAAATCTACAGTGTGTCGCGGCGGTGCAATGCAGAGTCGTAACGTGAAATTTGGCAACGTTGTATTGTGTCCATTTACACCCATGTAAAAGGTCAAATGCTAAGGAAATTGCCAAATAGCACGCTACGCCACAGGTGTAATGGGTCTGTTGCGTACTTTTGCTACAGCAATATAACCTTGATTCTTATACGCAAAATTTGGAGACAATAACGATGCGCACATAAAAAAGTCTGAAAACTTCTCATCATTAACTCAGAAAATCGCTTTAATTTCAAACGGACCCCGCTACACTAGACACTTTTTGCAACGGCATATACCCTTTCGTATAGACGGAACCAATCCTGTGCGTGTAAACAACATCGTAACTACAAAATGTTGGCATTTCATTCTAAACGCATGACATATGGACTGCATTAGCTGCCTGATCTATTCTGAATCATAAAATATTATAAAATAATACAAGGATGGAGCTCTTGCAAACTTTTGCCATAGGAGATTGAAGAGTTGCTTCTTGTAAAAAAAAAAAAAAAAAAAAAAAAAAAATAATGACGATGAGTACACTAAAAAGTCTCGAAATTCACTCTCAGAATCAATTGAGACATCTCTGTGTTTCCGTAGATAAAGTGACCTAATAGACAGGAATCTCCCTTGATACCTGTGTTGAGCCGCCATTAAACTTGCCGTTATAGCAGTTATGTGATTTTATTTTTGAATTTTAGACTTTCCCAGTGTGATTTTCGTGATTTTTGCTGGTTTTTACATCACATTGGACTGTTCATTTGCTTGCAGCAAAACTTTGCAATAGCTCTATTGCATGCCTCTGAATGAAACAATCAAATGTTTGTAAATTACGTTGATGTTTACATACAAACGCGGTGGCTCAGTTTTTGTAGTTTGTTTTCTGTTGGTGATAATAGTGTCTTGTGTATAACGCGGGTTGTTTGAAATGTGAGTGATTTTCTAAGTTTTTGAGTGGATTTTGAAAGTTTTTAATGTTTGCGTTATTTTCGCCGAATTTCAAGTCAGAATCAATGTGTCATCTTGCTGTTACAATAGTACGCAAGAGACTCATTGATCTCAAATTTAAAATTTTTCAGAGTGATGCCTTGAAACTGTTTTTCTTCCTACGTGAGTTTAACGTTTCAATTACGAAGAACACGTAATATCCCGACAGAATCAAGCAAATAGTCAAGCTGATGGAGAAGTATGAAATTAATAAAAATAATAAATTAAAAAATAAATTAAATTACATTAAATTAAAATCGTATTTTCTCTTGAATTAGCACAGTAGAAGCCAGCACACACGGAAACAGCCGCGGCGGGGCTACCTAGAGAATACGATCAAATATAGCTGATATCAGTGATATAGTTTGTGGAGCGCCTTCAAAAATTGTGTGACGCAATTCCAAGACCGCCACGTACGAATAGTTATCTCGGCACTGACATCGAGGCCTCTGGTCGCTTTTAAGACTTGAATTTCAAGTTACATTAAATTTTAGCTGTATTAATCGAACGAAAATGTTGGTCGACGTGAGGTACGCTAGAGGTAGTTGAAATTTTTCAAAAACTATCAAAATGGAATGGAATAGAATGGAATAGAATTTATTGTCTCATTTCATATTTACACAAAATGATAACAAAGTCACAAAGAAAACAACAGCTTAATTACAACACTTTTTGTCTTTCAGAAGATGAAAAAAAGAAAATGAAAAAAGAAACATAGCTACGCCTTATTCTACAAACTTATCATTAAGATATTCACAAACTGTATTATATACCTTATTCTGAAAAAAAAATTGTTGCCACATTTTTAAACAGACCTACTTCTTATATCTTCTTAATTTCTTTCGGAAATTTGTTTTATATTTTAATTCTATTTTGTTTCACAGATTTCTTATTTTCTTTCTTCTCAATTCTAATATCATTTACCTTTCTATTCCGATACCCTGCAATATTTCTATTGACCATGAACAGATGTCTTTTCTTGTTTACGAATAAGATACATTCTTGTATGTAGAGAGTTACAGATGTTATGATTCCTACTTTTACAAAATGTTCTCTGCAAGAGCTTCAAAAACCTAACCCATACATTCTTCTAAGTATTTGTTTTTGAAGCTTGAGTACCTCTGTCATCTCAGATGCACCTCTCCAAAATATAATTCCATACTTGATTGAGGAGTGTATAAAAGCAAAGTAAACTGATAGAAGATCCTTTTCAGAGAGAACATTTTTTTAATTTCCGTAGGGCATAGCCATGCTGCCCAATTTTCTTGTTTACTATCTTAACGTGCTCACTCCAAGATAAGTTCTCTTCTGTGTTCAAACCTAATAACTTCACCAGCCTGACTCTGATTAGCTGCTGATCACCCCAGGAAATTTCCTTTAAATCTTATTTTTTGTTAAACAGCATGCAGACTGATTTAACTACGTTAAAATTTAAGTTCATCGCCCTGAACACCCAGCTTAAACTCACCAGATCTTGCGAAGCCAACCTTAGTTAAAAATATGGTAGTACAGTCCTTCGAACTGCGGATGGTATTAGAGTTCTTCCGCGATGATGAAAAAGTAATGTTTTTTACTGTAAGACTTTCAAATTTTAGGCTTAAGCTATAATTGAGACTGAATATACATGTAAATGCCGCTTTATCTTGTGCAATCTCGTGTACATGCTTTTAGGGGTTTTAAACACTCTAACCATAAACCTGCGTAAAAGTTTTTTTTTCTTCTTTTTTTGGGATTGACTCGAAGCTGTTCTGTCAGTGGCGGCTCGTGCGATTTGGCAACAGTGTTTTTATCCCATTTGAATACATGGAAAACAATCGAAACTCGAGGAGGCTGCCAGCCTCCGCTTGAATCGATTTTTTACCTAAGTTTAAGTGGAAAAAATGCATGGTTGCCAAATCTCACGGGCCGCTACTGTGTTTCAATCAATCGAAAGAGATAGTTTTTCCCTCCTCATCTTATTGTTGCAAGTTTTTTTTTTTTTTTTTTTTTTTTTTTTTTTTTTTTTTAATCTGCGCATTTTTAACTTCAAGCATCCGTTTAAAGAAAATTAATAGTGTCTTCTGGGCACTAAATTCGTTTTAAAATACCAATTGACTTGCGGTGCAATTTGTAAAGCTTAACATAATAAGTGCGGCTTCATTATTTTGCCCGACTTTTCAGGAAACACAAAAGGCTTTAGAAACAGGCACCTTTTCAACGCTAGCGTCAAACTCCAGCATAGATGGCTCTCTTGTTTTTATGATGGAAACTCACCATGGGCGGCTTTTAATAAGGGTCAAAGTTAGGGGCGCGGGAAAGGTGGCTTCATATTATATGTTTCCTTCCCGATTTTTTCTAAAGTAAACGATATTTTTTAAGCCACCAGAATGTCCCTCTGAATGCCTCCCTTGCTTTCCACCCAAAACCGCCCATAAAAGTATTTTTCTATCCAAATCCTCAAGTATCCATTTTTTTCCGACATATACTTTCTGAATCCCTTTATTTGTCTGAAAGGAATTCACACATATCCCCAAGCGCTCAAAGCATACGGACCATTGGTTTAAAAATTTACTTGGGATACAGACAGACAGACAGACATGTGCGTCATTGCAATACTTCTAACTTTGTTTGTTAAGAGAAAGTAAAAATGCCATGTTACGAGAAAGCGCGCTTCGTCATACTGATTTTCAAGGACTTATTGATTTTCAATCGAGACTCGTCTAATTTGCATATGCGATGGAGAGCGCATACAAATTACATGCTCTCAAGAACTGACCCAGTGTTAAGTTGCTTCGTGCCATCACACAGTTAAGAACCGTCGGCGGATATTGGAATTATCCGGTCATCTCTCTCCTCCCATGTGAACTGGTGCGTTAGAAAAGGACGGACATAGGGGTGAAAGTCACGTGATGCCTCCGTCACCTATCCTTTTCTAACAAACCTGTTCAAATGAGAGGAGAGAGAGACATGCATGTATTCCTGTATCCACCTATGTTAAGAGCCGAGTGTAACGCCACCATTCGAACGTGATAGAAGCAGAAAAGGCTAGCGTTCACGATCTCATTTAATTTTCTCCCCTCCGTTTTCTCTTCACACCTTCTCTATAAAATTATTCATATTTTCTGGGACCGAGACGTGTTCAATTTCAGACTTGATACTAAGTGCCCAACGAAAAATGTACAAATCAGTTTGGAAAGTTAAAACATTTTTTTTTCCTTGATATAATTAGTTAATATTAATAATGGGGTTCTTGCAAACTTTTGCTGTGAGCAAATGAATCGTCCAATCTGATATAAAAGACACCGAAAATCACGAAAATCACACTATTGTCCAAGCAACGGGGAGCTAATATGGACCCTAGCTTGAAAGTGTTGGAGGATTATGTCTGCGAGTCATTTGACCACTATTTTCCAGAATGCTTTTCAAAATCACGTTTTTTGGCTTATTTGGCTTACAAATCGACCGCCATTGCTTCGATGCCAAAAAAATACTTTCGTACAAATTTAAAATTCAAACTTACAACGAAAAAGTGTCAGACCATTATTTCAAGAAGATCAAAACTGAATGCTATACGGAGCCACCAAAGTGGTAAAATTAGTCCGTCGCAGCGCCTAACCGCTTTTGCCGCCTTCCGCCTCAGCGGCCTCACTGACAAGTCATGGCTATGTAACATTGTAACATTGGCAAAATTGTGATGTCAGCAAACCCCAGCTTGTGACCCCTCTATCGCTTCAGCTTGGCAAATGGAGTCGATCGCCCTCAAGGGTTTTCATATCTTTTGAAACTGGGGCCGCTTTACTGGCAACTCATGGCTATGAAACATGGGCAAAATGGTGATGTCGCCAAACCCCAGCTTGTGACCCCTCTATCGACTCATTTTGGCAAATGGAGTCGATCGCCTTCAAGGGTTTTTATTATCTTTTGATTCTGGGGCCGCTTAAAAGTGGTCACTGTGATTGAAATTAATCCTAAAAGTTTATCAATGATAAATTCATGAGAAATTCACTTTTTGTTTTTTGTCCGCATTTTGATGATCTCAGACCTTAGTGCGTCGTTTGAGGTCTGACAACGCTTTATTTTGCTCACGTAAACCCATGTAAAATATCTTAACATGATGAGAATAGCTGCGCGAATAAAGCACCGATCCATATTTGATCAGATTTACTACAAAGCAAAGGAAGTTCTTGCTCGGAATAGGATAGAAGCTCGAATTTCGAAGTTATAGTTGCATGCAAAAAAATAAAACATAAATAGATGAATAGATGAATAAAAAAACAAAGAAATAAGAAAAAATATAAATATCAGAGAAAGGGAGTATAAACTGAAGGTGTTTCCTCGATTGTGAGAAAGTTTCATGCATACTTATCCCTGTTCTGTTCTATCGCAAGAAAAGCAAATGATAATCACGAATTCCATAAAAAGAGCTACGAGATATCGCAGTGTAGTTAGGGAGAAAGTAATTCCAAGACACTCTTAAATCAAATTTTCCTATTTATTTTAAATGTATCTGTCTTTCTCATATCTTTCCTTTCCTATTATAAATTTCTAAAACCTCACCTCGATGTGACGATAAATTTGTTCAAACTTTCTCGAGGAAACCCGCTATCAAAACATTAAATATATATAATAATCGGGGTTTTTTGATTTGTTGTTTTTTCTCCCTCTCCTGAAAATCGCAACTCAAAATTGCATTACTCTTTTTCCATATCGGAGAGGGCTATAAGGTGTGTGTACTAAAATTCTTCCATAGCGTTTTTCCTACTGAATAACTCGAACTGACAGATCTATGTCCGAAGTTAAGGAAACATGCATCGAACTTCAACGAAAAGCAGGTCTAATGAGGCACACGGAAAAAAAACTACGGTGAAAATAACCATACGGATAACTGATTTTGGCACCTGCTAGATGTTATGGTAATGTTAACCAGAAGCATACTATGTTTTGACTAGGTACTAGGTGATGTTACCTGATTGCATGTCGAATTTACTCAAAGTATCGGTAAATGTACCATACTTCTGGTCAAGTTTACCATAACATCTAGCAGGTGCCAAAATCAGGTATCCGTATGGTTATTTTCTCTAATCTCTTTTTTTTTCCGTGCAGTTGCAAGGGTCTGGAATCTTATGTTTTTTTTTAAAAAAAAAATGACTTGATGAGCTAGGAACGAAGATGCCTTTCGTTTCTAATTACGTCCCATTGTTCCGGTGATGAGATCTTGGCCCAAAATGCATTGTTTAAATGGGAATTCCGCGTAGTGACGTCACTACGCACACGATTTTTTGCGACTTTACACGTCTGTATCTCCAAAACTGGAACACTCAGGAGAAAACCAATGGCACCGTTGCTCTCAGCTCATCAAGTACTATCATTTTCTTTATAAAAAAAATAGATAATTTCAGACCCTTGTAACTGCCTAATGGAGCTGTTGCAAACTTTTGCTACAGGCTTATTAACAGTTGAATATGGGGTAATACTCTGTAAAAATAACGATTAGCGCACTAAAAAATCACGAAATCCACTCCTAAACTCACAAAATGCTTTTAAATGCGAGACCGTAATGGCGGTCGCTGGCCGCGGTTTTCTTATGGCAATTGTATGCTTCTTCTTCTTCTTGTGTGGTGTTGCGAGAACACCTCGTGTAGATGGCGCTGATTGAAGATAGGGAACCCCAATGAAAACCGCGGCCCGCGACCGCCATTACGGTCTCGCGTTTAAAAGCATTTTGTGAGTTAAGGAGTGGATTTCGTGATTTTTTAGTGCGCTAATCGTTATTTTTACAGGGTACTACCCCATAATCAACTATTAATAAGCCTGTAGCAAAAGTTTGCAACAGCTCCATTGTTAATAATTCTCGGTTAGCAAAACTGTCAATTGAAATCTGGCTCTTTATCAATTAGGGAAATAAGATGTACCTATTTTACACGCAGGATATCGATATATATGGCGACTTGACCTGACTGAACCAGCTGGGAGAAGGGACCAGCGCACTATGGTCCAGAAGTCCGATTTAGGAAGACATCAGTTTGCATTAAAGTCGTCCAATATCTTGAAAACGGCTCATCTGACATCAAACATGGTTATCACAAAAAAGTTAAAACGGTTTACGTTCTATCTTTTTTGTAATAACCAGTTTTGGTGTCAGATGAGCCGTTTTCAAGATATTGGACGATTTTAATGCAAACTGATGTCTTCCTAAATCGGACTTCTGGACCATAGTGCAGCGGCAGTATTGGCTCGTGAACAGTGGCGTAGCGTGCAAGTTGGCAACGTTGTATTGTGTCCATTTAAACTCTTGTAAAAAGTCTAATGCGAAGGTGTTCACCGAACACCCAATAGTTCGATCTTTATCATGGCTTTAAATGGGCTAACAGCAACGTTGCCAAACTGCAAGCTACGCCACTGCTCGTGAAATGGTATATAATTGGTGGCCTTTCCATATAAGCCAACGGAATGAAAAGTTCTCTAGAGGTTCAATCGGACCCCTAAAAACTCTTAAAGATGGGTTGATTTTTCTCGAACCGCAATAGCTGAAAGGGACTCACCCGGAGTTGAAGCCATTTTCAAAACTCCATAATTCATATTATATGTAGCACAAGTCAAGTATGAGTGTATCATACATTTATTACAAGTATGTATATATGTTTACACCATATTTATTAAAAGAGCAACTCCAGCATTTACAGACAGTACTGCCTGGTCCGTTGTACTGAATTTTGATGCAGGTAACTTTTAACTTTAAACTTTCGATGCTCATGGTGACGGCAGTCCGGGAGCTTTTAAGCTCGCTTCGCTGAGAACCATTGTAGCAAGAGAATCGTATCTGGAACGGGAGAGAATATTGACACAGAAAATGCTGGGAAAGGAAAAAGGAAAAAAACGAAGGAAATTGTGGAAGAGAGGAAAAAAAGAAGAAGAAAAAAGAAAAAAAACAATAAAAGTTCTCTTGCAAATAATAATTGTAGTTTAAAGCGTGATTCACTGACCATAACGCAACAATAGATCATTTTCCGCTATTGTCAGAATGCCGGACCCATAATTGTCGATGCTAGTGACTCTCTCCTTCCCTTACCCCTCAATCTCCCCCTCCACTCTCTATATCTTCCCCCTCCTCTTTTTAGTCTCCATTGACAACGACGCCAAGTTTTCTTTGCAGGGGGGCTCGGATCCGTATACCGAACACCAAGCTCCGATCTTCGTTTTTTTATTTATTATCCAGTATAGCGCAACTGAGAAAGATGCTCTCTCTCTCTCTCTGTCTCTCTCTCTCTCTCTCTCTCTCTCTCTCTCTCTCTCTCCTCTCTCTTCTCTTTCTTCTCTCTCTCTCTCTCCTCTCTCTCTCTCCTCTCTCTCTCTCCCCTCTTCTCTCTTTCTTTCTCTCTCTCTCTCTTCTCTCTCTCTCTCTCTCTCTCTCTCTCTCTCTCTCTCTCTCTCTCTCTCTCTCTCTCTGTCTCTCTCTCTCTCTCTCTCTTTCTCTTTCTCTCTCTCGATCTGTCCTTTTTCTACTCACACATTCAAAGGGAAAATGAGAGAGATGGTGAAGATCCTTGGCTGCGCCAATGTACTATCATTTTTTTCTCTCCTTCCTCAAAGCGTTCCCGCAACTGTATTTTTGTATCTCAGCTTTTTCCCCCCTCGTCATTTTGTTTTTTAAGGACTTGTTTTTTTTTTATTTTTTTATTTATTAAATTTCTCCTTTTATACGTTCTACCCGATCTTCCTACCTCTGATCATAAAATACCCTTACTTGTCGACGTATAGTTCTCTGTTCGGGATCTTGAACGTTTCTCATTTTTAGAGTTTCGTGCGGGCTACGGTGCGCCGCGTCGCGGCCTGGAACTGGAAACCCTATTGCAGAACCGAGCCGTGGTGAACTTGACTTTGAATATGACTGTAACTTTTTACCCGTTTCAGTTGCGGGAATCGAGAATTCGGCATTTTAAGTGCCGCGTCGCGTTCTGCTTTTATTCTTGAAACGTGTCTTTGATTTCTTTAAAAAAAACCCTCTTCCCTGCACGGAGAAAAATTTCTGATTGAAATTATGGAACGTATTAAGAAATTGGGGTAAAAAGAAATTCCTTTGAAAACAATCAGAATTTATATCGATTCAACGAGAATTAAATGATTGGTCCAATTGAACGTTCTTATGATTCAGGAGAATCACAAGAAAGAATCGTTGGATCAATAAGAATTTTTATTTTGTAATAAATTTTGTAAATAACTTTATTTTATTTTATTTTATTTAACTATTTACATGGTCAAAAGTATGGTCAAGTCCTAAAAATGGTTCATTTTACCATTTAGAAATTGTTAAATTAACACAGCAAGTACGGAGGTTTTAAAACTATTATAAACGGCGAAACCAATCATTTATAGGTCTTAACTATACTTTTAACCATTTAAACAGTTAAATTCAGAATTTTTTTCAGTGTAATATGAAATTATTTACAGAAAATCAAAGTCAACTAAAAACACAACAGCGTAATATATGCCTCAAACTCTTTATTACCGAATCCTTCAAGGATGATTCCAGTTATAAAATAATGTTTTACCTATCAAATATTTTTGGTTGGGCATAGCTTTGTTTTTGCTCGCGTCTTGACACTGAATTTCTGAAAGTATTGGTCTATGCGGTTACTTAGCGGTTCTAAGAATTCGGAGAGTCGATCCATGCGTGGAATATTGCTAAAGAAAAAATAATCTATTTTTAACGTGAGTGTGCAGGCAAAATACGGGAAATACCGCCTTTCTTGTTTCGGGTCACTATAACTTCCAAGAAATTCTGCAAGAGAAGCAGTTTCAGTAATAATTTTTGTGAAAACCCCCATTCTTCGAAAGATTGCGGCGAATAAAAGCTTCATTAATTCTTACTTTATTCTACCGCATATTCCACGGGAAGGATTTGAAACCCGGCGGTTTCCCCCCCCAGGGATGCGATGGTGACTAGAATTTCCTCGAATCTATGATACGTGTTAAATACATCGATCCTCTCTCGGTTTTATCATGTTTCTTCGTGGAATGTTTCGCGTCACTTCGTCACAAAATTTTGATTCCGTCTCGATCGACCGATGCTGCCTAGTTTGTTTCATGACGTAAAGAAAATTCCTCCTTTCCTCTCGCAATGGTCAGAAACTGCTACACATTTTTGTTTTTCAACACATTGTTACGCAGAAATACTATTAAAACAGAGAGACGGAGAACGGGGTGGTTTAAATACCTCGTGGTATCTGTTTCAGAAGCCTTTCCTAACATCGAAAAACTTAAATCATGCCTTGAATATTTATACACGAAAAAAAAAAAAAGAAAAAAAACAAGAAACCTGCGCCCGACATTCAAGTGGTTTTAATCGCAGGAAGATAAATATTCAGGAGGACTTGAAGTGAGTAGGAGCGGGCATGGTTGCTAGATTGTGCAGAAAAAAGTATTCATTGTCGATGATTTGAATCTATGTATAATGCGGAGATTTTCCTACACGGTGAGTCCGACGCGAAAGTGACGTCTTTCAACCGTTATCTATCATCTTTCCCGGCTCTTTCTAAGGATTTTGACATTCATTGATGTTTACATTAATTGTTTGAAGAATGACAGCGTGGATTTTTCCCATCCCTCTGCTGATGTGAGCTTTGGACAATTTTTATGTTTTTGTTTTTTGTTTGTTTTATTTTCATTTTTTATTTTTTATTTATATTTTTTTTTGTCTTTGTTTTTTGTTTTGTTCTTTTTGTTTTTGTTTTTTCTTTTTGTTTTTTGTTTTTTGTTTTTTTGAAAAACACATCTCTTCTGGATGATCCCCCTCCTTTGTAAATTGAGTTAAGTGAAATTTCGAGGCAAAATTTCTCCTCCTACGAAGAATCATACTTACATTTGTCCAAAAATGACCATTCTGCAAGGTATACAGCCCCCAAAATTGTTTTTTTTTTTTAAAAAGAAAAAGAAAAAGGAGTCTCTTCGATTCCAGCCACGGATCTCAGTAAAAATATGGATGGACATAGGTTTCCGGGGGTAACTTTTTGCGTCCTTACCAATTGTGTGGTAAATTTTTTTTTTTAAAGGGCCAAGAAGCGGGGGGGGGAGGTAAATTTTCAAATTGAAAACTTTATGGTGCCTCGAGTATAAAACCGAGGCACCATACTTCTTGGTATGAAGAGAATTTTGACTTCACATTTTTACACTTTGGGGGCTGTAGCTAGAGCGAGGGGGAGGCTCATTTTCGGACGCATGATGCATGCAGGGAAAAAAAGTCTTATTTTGACCCAAAGAATGTGTAGTTAAAATTTTAACCATGAATTTCGGGACACCCTGTATACTTTATCGTACTACAAAACAGTGTCTAAATATATCTCTTTTATCACTCAACGTAAAAAAAAAAAAAAAAAAAAATTAAAATGACATCACCGTTTTTCTCATGACAACACTCGCTGTTCAACAGATTTCTGTAAATAAAAAAATTGAATTTCATTTTCGTGATGTACGACTTAGACTCGTTCACGCGCATTTTTTCGTGTTTCGTGTAAGTTGTAGCGACAGTTTCCTCTTTATAAGGCTCTTTATTCATCACATTCCACCGCTATGAATTAACGTTAGTAATCCACGGCTCTTTAAAGTATAAAAACGCGTACATCATGCCGGTACGAGTAACACATTACTTCAGACATTAATAATTTAGGTGGCTAGGAGAGGAAGGAAGATAAGGGTAAGGGAGGCAAGAGGTCCTGTCTGCGTGCCTTAAGGGTGGCTTTTGGCTGACGAAAGGGTTAGGTGGTGCAGCATACAATGAAAAGCAACCGACTTGAAAATTTTCTTCGGTCTTCCCTATTTCCCCATTCTTCCGCGGAGAACATTATTAAATGATTAATATTGTAGGGAGTGGGGTGTGAGGAGGGGAATAGGGTGGATGGGTGGGGGTGGGGGGTCGGGGGGGGATGTTGAACTTTAACGCTGCGCTCGTTCCCTCGGCAGCCCATTACTAATTGTAAGCGAAATTATGTTAAATGAACACGGGTGACGGCGGCCAGCGGGAAAGGTGGACGGTTAGTTGATGTGGGGGGGAGGGGGGGGGGTTACAAAAGACAGTGGAGCTAGTCTTCCGGTCCAGCGGCATTCTTCCTGCTCTCTCCTGCGTCCCGCACCCACCTTCCCACAACTAAACTCCCCCCCCCCCCCCCCCGCCCCCCACTGTCAGAGCATTAATCGTGCACTAGAACCTGATGACCCCTGGTTTCTCCCTCTCTCTCTCTCTCTCTCTCTCTCTCTACTCGCTGGAGCCCGGCCAGGGTAATTTTGCCTCGACCACAGATTCTGTTAAAATTATATATTCTTCGCCTTTTGTTTCGTGGTTCTTTTACCAAAGTACTTTGCACCTTGATACATCCATTGTCTGTGCCCATAATTCAAAAAAAGAATGCATCATTGATTTTTCTTCCAAAGTTTTTCTCTTTCCAGTGCATGGCGGCTCGTGCAATGTGACAACAGCTTATTCTCTCCGTTTGAACCTATGTGAAACAATCGATCCTCGGGAGGTGTAATTTTGTACGCCCGATATATCGATACTTTTGCATAGGTTTAAATGACAAAAAAGCATGGTTGCCAAATGGCGAGAGACGCCACTGTCCTTCTTTCGTGATTAAGTCAGATTTCTGTGGCACCGTGACGAGGCGTCTTATGTGTACGAATATTTTAGAAAATAGAAATGTGTACTGAAATTGTACGTTGTTTAGTATGCGAATAAAAGTATTTGGTGAGCTGAAAACAAGGCTGTCTTTAGTTTCTAACTAGGTTTCATAATCCCGGAAATGCGTATTATTTTGGCTCCAAGTACCTACTATGACTTGCAAAAAAAAAAGTCCTCTGGTCGAAGTTCTTATTGTTAAATTTTTCTGTTGTTTTCAGTATCATTTTTGATTTTCCATAACGTACTTTCAAGTGGGTCTCTGCCCAGCTCTTAAACTACACGGAAAAAACTACGGTGAAAATAACTATACGGATACCTGATTTTGGCACCTGCTAGATGTTATGGTAATGTTAACCAGAAGTATACTATGTTTCGACTAGGTACTAGGTGATGTTCCCAGATTGCATGTCGAATTTACTCAAAGTATCGGTAAATGTACCATACTTCTGGTCAAGTTTACCATAACATCTAGCAGGTGCCAAAATCAGGTATCCGTATGGTTATTTGCACTAATCTTTTTTTCCGTGTATTAAAGGCTGCAAACCTGTTGAAAGTTAAAAGAATAGAAATGTTGACCAGGGTACGTTTGCAATTCCTTGACGACATTTTCTCACGGACAATTTATTAACAAAATATATTTTTGTATGAATTTATAACGGGCGGGGTGGGTGAGATGTACTTATTACGGACCAAGGGAAGGAGGAAGTTCTTGTACATTATGCTTTTACTCTTTATGATGCACAGTTTAAGATATATTTATTTCTTCTATTGCTTTTGGCTTGGTCCAACTCGGACTGGTGTTCTTTAAGCCGTGGGCCAACTCGGATGCTCTCTTAACGCGCACCAATTCAGTGGGTATTTGAATACTCGTACGTCGCGGTGTCCATTTTGCCTATACCGGTAAATGAAGGCGCTCTGCGATGAACCATGATTTTGCACATGTTACCGATTTGGAGTAGCTTTCGCAGCTAATGAGAAATCTTGTCATGAAAACTAATAACTTGGGCGTGGTATTGAAAGGGTTAAGTTGTGATTATAAATAAAAACCGAAAATGAAGCTTAAAACTTAAAAAAGACATGGTGGGACGTTTCGAATTTTTACAGTTTCACTATCAATCGAAAATAAACCCACACACACATACAAATGAAAAATAACCTAAAAATTCAGTCGCCGCTCTAACAGCTAGGCCTAGACTGAAGAAGAACGCAAACGCCGATTTCACTATTAATTATTCTACAGCTCTCTCTGGGAGAAAGAAATTGTGAATTTTTACTTTCTCGCTTTACTGAATATTAGACATCGAGAAAGTATTGTGATGGCGCAGATATCTGTTTGTCTGTATCCCAGCATAACTTCTGAACCTATCGTTCATATTCATCCAAATTGAGCAGAGAAGTTGCTTTTACCATTCCCCGGAGGGATTTTTTCTTCTTCGAAATTTCAAATTGTAGGCAAGTTCTGGAGGATAAAGGGTTTCCATTACAACCAATGGGTAACATGGGGGAACGTAGGGGGAAATTGGAACGTTCCAAAAACAGTTGTATGAATTTTGATGAAAATTTGCAAAAACATTCTGAAACCAGCCCACTGTAAAATTAACCGTTTAAACGGGGTCTGAGGGTCTCCCTCAGAATATTATAGGGGATATGGCGGTCTCCCCCAGAGTAATAAAGGGGCAGTCCCTCCATATATTTGACAAATTGTAGCTAAAATTGCCCCACCGTCTTTTCTTTCTATGTTGTGATTATATACTTTCACCTCGAGCTAAGTATTGGAAGATAACAATTATTTCCGGTATGCATGGGGCTCTTGCAAACTTTTGCTATAAGCAAATCAATAGTCCAATCTTGTGTACAGACCAGCAAAAGTCACGAAAATCACACTAAGAAAATCTAAAATTCAGTAATAAACTCACATAACTGCTATAACGGCAAGATGGTAATGGCTGTTTGACGCAGGTATCATGGGAGATTCCTGTCTATTATGTCACGTTCTCTACGGAAATACAGAAATATGTCTCAATTTAGATAGGAATCTCCCATGATACCTGCGTCTATCCGCCATTAAACCCGATTCTAAGAGTGAATTTCGTGATTTTATATTGTTCTCATCGTCATTTTCACAGGTTTTCATGCAAGTATCAACTCTTCAATCCCCTACAGCAAAAGTTTGCAAGAGCTCCATTGTAAAATCGTGCCGTACACTCCGATTAAGTATGGATAACAATAAATTACCACGGGGTAATGCTTACTTGACGCAGAGCGTTTGGAACACAATTTCTTTTTATTTTTCTTTCTCTTTCATTTTTACTTCATACCGCGACATAACTGCGTCCAAATTCTGTGGCAGGATTCCGATCGAGAGATGCGGAAAGTAGTCTGGAATCGTGAAAGGGGGGGGGGGGGGGGGGAGGGAGATGTCCTGATTTTAGACGGAGAGGAAAGGACGACAGTATCGATACACGTGACAAAACTTAAACACTGACTCCTCTTCCCGGGAGCTCTTTCTATATAACACACGCGTTCTGTGACGTAGCCCAAGGCGTATAGGTAGGCACAAGGGCTGTGTCAATATCTTATAAACACATTCAAATGTAGGGGGGAAAAAAAAAAAAAAAAAAAAAAAAAAAAGCTGGGAGGGGGGCAGGGATGAAAAGGTTGGAAAGGGGGGGAATGTCTCCCCAATGTTGGAATCTCGTAGTTATCAGTCGTGTAGAGGTCGGAGTTTCATCGTTGGTGTGGGTTGCTGGGATTGGTTTTTAGAGTCTGTGTGACTCTCCTTGAATTTTAATGAAATTTTATTCACTCTATTTTATTATTCTATTTTTACCGTAAGAATTCACATTTTTTTTTCTCTCTCCTTTGCCGAACCTACACGTACCATTTTTGTCCTCATTAAATTTTCATATGTTTGAAAGCACGTTGAACGCCTTTTACCAGCATATTTTGGGCAGTCGTCCTTCGAGAGTGCGGAAAAAGTGCACCAAAAGACACAATTTTCTCGAATGAAGTTTCGTACACCGAAACAAAGCTATAGTCATAATATACCAGATTCTAGTAATATTACCAGAAGCTCAACGATTTGTGAACCACAGAAAGTCTAGTACTTTGGCCAGAAAAATCTGGTGTTGATACCAAAATATGGTCATTTTTGGGCCGCGTCGCGACGCATCTGGCTGCGGCCAGGCCTCGCCAGGTGCGTCGTCTCTAGTCTCGAGGCCCAAGAGTCATATATAGAACTAGAATTTCCTAACAATTTTCAAGAACTATGGTACTATCGACGAATTAAAGATTGTCACGAGATTTTCACGAGATTTTAAGTTTCGCCTTCAAGGTTCCGGTTCGGCCACTTTTTGTACTCCTCACACTTTACAGGCGAGAGGTCAGTGCGGGTGAGGTGGCAAAACCGTTGCAAATCAGTTCCACACTCACACCCATAAATGAAAATAAGTGGAAATCTCGTGACAATCTTTAATTCGTCGATAGTACAAACACTAGAATTCTAGTAACTGTACTACCTCTTATATAGGTTCACATATTGTCTTGCTTCTGCACTGAAAATAAAAGTGCTGAGTTTAACTCTTTTTTCAGTTAAAAGTATGGACATTACTAAACAGTTCGTTTGACTGTTTAAATTACTTTAATTAACACGGTACGGAGGTAATTTAACTATTTTAATCAGTCAAACTACCAGTTTTGAAGTGGTTTCCACACATTTACAAAGAGTTAAATTTAGCACTTCTTCTTGAAAGTATGTGGTAACCTTTTTTTTTTTTTTTTTTTTAATGTAGAACTAGATAAACGGTAGTTGGTCACCGATGTTTACAAACTATAGCTCCTATCAGAATGCGGCTAAAAAGAAATAAAATAAATAAAACAGAAATTGTTAAAAGCGCCGATTATGTTGAAAGCATTAAAATAAAGGTAATGGACCTTCCTAATGACTCCACTGGTCGCCTGCAACCACGTGACTTTGTAGGAGGAGTCCATTAAATACATTCGCAGCTCGTCTTTACAAAAGCATTGTATATAGAACTAAAAAAAAAAATGCAGATCTTGTGTTTTCAAGACGGTTGTCGAGTAATTTTTTGGAAGTAGAGGGTGTGATTTCGGAGACCTGTTTATGTTCCAAGAACACGAGTTAGCAAATCCTACACTTGATTAACATACGCTCACGTGATTTTTCGTCCCTAGAGCGCAATCTAGCGTCAAATCAATGCAGCATCGAGGGGAGACTTCGCAGTCATGTGTAGCAAGGGCGTCCTCGCTCAACCTGGCGGTGAAACGCTACAACTACAACCGAGCTAAAAGTTTGGCATTTACCAATTTGATCCAGTTGCACTGTACACAATGTATTTATACGAGTAAAGCTGTTAGCTGTGCCGAAAATCAGCGTAACCCTTTAATGACCAGGTAAGATGAAGAGAACACTACTCCTCCGTTCATGTAGGGAATCTAGTTAAATGTTCGTACTCGGTGGAGTTGGAATTGCCTATACGACGAATTGAAGGCGCCTGAACGAGGACCTTGTAGTGTTTTCATCTTTATTTGCGTTTATTCGGAATGAGGACTGAAACAATGTGGAATAGACTAGCGGAGAATATCGAGTATACTCAGGCCTGGTCCATAAGAAGTTAACAGTGTGATAAATACAACTGAGATTTATAGGGCAGAAGCTATCATAAGCGTCGGTAGACGCAGACGGCAAGTCAGGTAACCCCACCCTACTACCACCCTCTCTACGACCTGACAAGTCTGCGCTGCGTAAACGCTTATAATTACAGAAATTATTTCATTCCCCCAAACCGTGCCTTGATATGATCCTGTAGCGAAAAAACTACGCAACCAAACTCATCAAACTTGGTCTTATTTTTAAACCCGTGTTCTGTGCTCGTGCCTTTTTTTTTTTTGAACGCAATCCGTCTAATATTAATTGAGAAATGATAAAAAAACTGAATTTCTTATTATAACGGCTATTTCAAACTACGCGGTAACTCTACTCTCATTGGCTACTGCCTTTTAGTATTTGAGATCGCCGCGAGAATCGACGCTTCATCGTCAGTCAACAACAACTGCACATCATTTCAAAACAAAAACATTTCTCCCTGCTTTGACACTTTTGAAATAAACTCGTTACAAATACATGAGTGATACAAGTGATTATTGTTTCAATTGCAACGGAGGCCGTGAATTACGAAATTTGTCCTCCTCAGTTCTTCTTTTTAAAGAAATGTACCAAACATCTTTTAAGCGTGCCCATGGAACATGGCACGCTTATTCCGATCGTTTTGCTGCTAACAATATAATACAATGTATACAATGTAATAAGGCAGCCTATGCTTTCCACGTGTATTCCTATGCTGAGTGGCCTAAAGTTGAAAATCGGCTGTTTTTTAATTTGTGATTTTTTCCTGTCGTGGCTGTTGCGTTTTGAGGATTGCAATGGTACAATTATAAAATCGTACCTTCTAAAGTTTGCAGCAAAAATAGTAGGATTCATTTTAATGCTTTAGTTTTTTTATAATTCCAATTAAACGACGGACTCACCACTTTTGAGGGGTAAGTGGAGTGCGGTGAGGTAATATTTTGCGTTTTATGTTGCCAACTTTGTTGTAATTTTACTCTGCTGTGTTGGTTTTACGATGAATAAATTTTTTTTTTGTTTTTATGATTAATTTGTTATGTTGGACATTGTTTTTGGTTTTTTGTTACGTTTATTGAAAATATAATTGATTTTAAAGTACAATCGGGGTTTTTTCGTACGGGCGGCCGATAACGAGTCGTTTGTGTGTTTTTTTTTTTTTTTATTTTTTTTGCAGCCGGTGATTGTTTGGCTGCATTGGCTGCACTGCGGCTCACCTGTTCAAAAAATTTTATAATCTTTCTCTGTGAATGTCTAGAGTCAGCTGATATTTTCGAATAGAGGGCGCGAAATAAAACCGATACAGATCATGGTTTTTCTTATAGGATACCTTCTCACAAAAGTAAAGCTTCAAAAAAAAACCCGCTAGAGAGCGCGGAATGAAGTAGTCACGTTTCTTTGCCTTTATTTGATCAGCTGATAAATGATTTTTTTTTTTTTTTTTTTTTTTTTTTTTTTTTTTTTTTTTTTTTTAAACGCAATTTTTAACATTCAATCTTTTATGGGTTGAAAAAGAATCTCATTAAAATAACCCCTTAGATCAGTATTTTTTTTAAATTTTTTTGTTTCGGGAATTGTTACAACATTAACGCCTGTTCGAAAGTGTAAGCGAAGTTATGGTTTTTGTATTATTTTTTTAGAGGACGAGACAGGCTCAATTTAAAGGTATTTGTTTTGATGAAAAGGGGTCTATCCAAATACCATTAGGAGTGCCCCCCCCCCTCAAAAATGGATGAAACTTTCAGGGTGATAGAGCTAAGCATCATCTTTCAGAATATCTGCAGTTTTTTTTTTGGTAACTGGGGCGGGAGTGCAGGGGGTCAAAGTCAAAACCTCCAATGCTCCATAACTTTTTAATTAAAAAAGATATTGACGTGAACTTTGCACCAAAAGATGCGTATTTTAAAGATCTTTCGATTGATGTGCTACAGTGTTTGTTCAAAAATATTTGACCCTTTTTTTTGCGTTTTGTTTTACTTTTGAAGTTTCCAAAAATCCGTTTTTTGAGTTTGAAAAATAGGCGCAATGAAGGAATCTGAACGAAAAACTATGGCGGCCATATATGATTTGAGAATTTTGAAAAACTTATGTCAAAAAAAAATTCAGCGCCCAAAAAAAACCCCCTTCCACCAAGTTTCAATGAATTTCATCGATTATGGTGGATCAACAAAATTTTTTTTTAGAATCGAAAGTCGGAACCCTATTTTTGGCCTAGATTTGAAACTTTGCGCGGTCATAACTCTTGAACGAAATGTTTTTCGGCATCGCGGTTTGCGCCATCTGAAAGCTTATAAAATCAGCTTTCTTCACAGAAGTTTCTTGTTCAGATTCCTACGTTGCGCCTATTTTTCAAACTTATAAAACGATTTTTTTTCTCTACTTTTAGATTATAAATGAATTTTTACATCTGCATTGAGGGTTTTTTTCGAGAAAAGTTGAAAAATGTGTTTGAACCCCCCAGAATACACCCCAAGAGGTTGTCAGGAGCTTATGAAAATATCAGAAATGAAAAATTTGGAGTCAATTTTCTGTCTGATTGTTTTGTTTCAAATCATTTGTTTCAGTAATTTTCGAGAAAAATGCCAGCAACGGATGCTCTGGCTCACTTTGTATATAAAATATAGTAGACTTCTTTTATTCTATTCAGGTCCTCTGGTATTTAATCACTGTCCGATGAGTAAAATAATTGAAATCTCATGCGCTGAGTCCAGACTATACTTGCTCTCTTTGAGAGAATCCAAAATTAAATATAATCATCAAAGGTACCACTATACGGCCAATTTTGTAAAATAAGCACATGTATGGAGAGGGGGGAGGGGTGGAAGCTTTTATATGCGTAACTTTTTTTGCTTCTCATTGATAGAATGTCATCGAATGAAAGGCTAGAAACTCTGCAACTCTGGTAAGCAACTCTGTTTGCTTGAAGGGACGCATCGCAATGAAGTAGGGGACTACACTAATTATAGTTGTTAAAGTTAATGCATAAATTATTAATACTTCAATTAGTATGTACGTCTGTAATGTTTTTACTGGATGCTAATCATAGCATTTTTTCCAAGTAGATGATTCAGCCTAATTTTATCTTGAGTATTCACCATAAGGTTTCTCTGTACAGTAAAGCCTTTAATGAAAACATAGCAGGAATTGCTTTTATTGACATTAATTGTAATTGTTTAATTTTCAGATCCAAATCGGCCAATACTGTGTCTAAAAATTCAGATATTGAAAGGAATGACTCTATTTCGTCTCTATCAATATGTAGACATTTATTAATTACCTTCTTTTACCTTTCATCACCATATTCCACCAACAAAACCATGGCCTACCTATCTTTTCTTTCTCATTTTATTAAATTATAAATAGAATCTTTTACATCCATTCAACGCAGAATCGAATCATTTAAACTTCAAATACTCTATAATCAGTGATTTCATCCAAATTGTCATTATTGAATCATTCATGTATATTATAAATCTATTTATTCAATTCATATGTTAGTTACATACTACAATGTCTCCTTAAGAATTGCTGATGCATTTCAAACAGCTGTAATCCACAAATGAACAAAACACTGAACCAATTGTAATGTGTCACTGCAAAAACAACGACTCAAAAATATTTTTTTCAAATTTCCGTCTCAAATGCATATACTTTGTCATATTTTCTTAATCAAAGATCCAACAGCACTTCCTGTACCTTAAATAATATACAATAAATTGACAAATCTTCTCCCATGAACTACATTATAATAAATATATTTAAACCATGTATGCGTAAGCCTTTATGCAAAACTTATTTCTGCAAAACCCAGCAGAGCAGAAGACCAAATGAAACAACTTATGCGCAGATTTTTATGTTTACAATTCACAGGCACGCTTTTCCAATACATGCAATGTATCGGAGCTTACCTGCTTGTTCTAGTTATTTCTTTTGTGTGCTTCTAATTTGCTGTATGCACGCGTATAGTAAAGGTTGGTTTGCTCTCACAGTTAGGTACTTTTGCATATTCATTTACTTAATAACTATTCTAGCTCTGAAGTTGGAAGTATTCGAATTTGGGCATAACCGCGGAGCTTCATTTTCCACTTCATTGCTTGCAAATGCAACAGCTGAGTACCGTAATACTGTTGATCACTGGAGGGAGAGTAGTTTCTGATGTGTTTACAGTACCTTTGTGATTTTAGCACAGAATTATACAATGTAATATTCTGTGATTTTAGTATAATTATTCATAAGCAAGTAGTGACAAAAGTTCTTCGCTGTGTACTTGTAGAGTTTACAACTGATATGTTTATTTGATGAGAACTGGTAGTGACAGTACCTTATTTCCCTGAAGTTACAGAATTGAGCTATAGCGGATCTGCCAGCGGCAGAGTAGCCAGTGGCGGATCGGCCAGAGGCGGACCGGCCAGCGGCGGATTACCCATTGGCGGATCGGCCAGTGGCGAATCGCCCAGAGGCAGACCGGCCAGCGGCGGACCGGCCAGTGGCGGATCGGCCAGCGGCGGACTAGCCAGTGGCGGATCGGCCACCGGCGGACTACCCAGTGGCGGATCGGCCAGTGGCGGATCGGCCAGTGGCGGATCGGCCAGCGGCGGCCTATCCAGTGGCGGATCGGCCAGCGGCGGACTAGCCAGTGGCGGATCGGCCACCGGCGGACTACCCAGTGGCGGACTACCCAGTGGCGGATCGGCCAGCGGCGGATCGGCCAGCGGCGGCCTAGCCAGTGGCGGATCGGCCAGCGGCGGATTACCCAGTGGCGGATCGGACAGTGGCGGACCGGCCAGTGGCGGATCGGCCAGCGGCGGCCTAGCCAGTGGCGGATCAGCCACCGGCGGACTACCCAGTGGCGGATCGGCCAGCGGCGGACCGGCCAGTGGCGGATCGGCCAGCGGCGGCCTAGCCAGTGGCGGATCGGCCAGCGGCGGATTACCCATTGGCGAATCGGCCAGTGGCGAATCGCCCAGAGGCGGACCGGCCATCGGCGGACCGGCCAGTGGCGGATCGGCCACCGGCGGACTACCCAGTGGCGGATCGGCCAGCGGCGGCCTAGCCAGTGGCGGATCGGGCAGTGGCGGATCGGCCAGTAGCGGATCGGCCAGCGGCGGATTACCCAGTGGCGGATCGGACAGTGGCGGACCGGCCAGCGGCGGATCGGCCAGCGGCGGATCGGCCAGTGGCGGATCGGCCAGTGGCGGATCGGCCAGTGGCGGATCGGCCAGCGGCGGCCTAGCCAGCGGCGGACTAGCCAGTGGCGGATCGGCCAGTGGCGGATTGGCCAGCGGCGGACCGGCCAGTGGCGGATCGGCCACCGGCGGATTACCCAGTGGCGGATCGGCCAGTGGCGAATCGCCCAGTGGCGGATCGCCCAGTGGCGGATCGGCCACCGGCGGACTACCCAGTGGCGGATCGGCCAGCGGCGGACCGGCCAGTGGCGGATTACCCATTGGCGGATCGGCCAGTGGCGAATCGCCCAGAGGCGGACCGGCCAGCGGCGGACTACCCAGTAGCGGATCGGCCAGCGGCGAATTGGCCAGCGGCGGACTAGCCAGTGGCGGATCGGCCAGCGGCGAACCAGCCAGTGGCGGATTGGCCAGCGGCGGACCGGCCAGCGGCGGACCAGCCAGTGGCGGATTGGCCAGCGGCGGACCGGCCAGCGGCGGACCGGCCAGTGGCGGATCGGCCAGTGGCAGATTACCCAGTGGCGAATCGCCCAGTGGCGGATCGGCCAGTGGCGGATCGGCCACCGGCGGACTACCCAGTGGCGGATCGGCCAGCGGCGGCCTAGCTAGTGGCGGATCGGCCAGAGGCGGACCGGCCAGCGGCGGATTACCCATTGGCGGATCGGCCAGTGGCGAATCGCGCAGAGGCGGACCGGCCAGTGGCGGATCGGCCAGAGGCGGACCGGCCAGTGGCGAATCGCCCAGTGGCGGATCGGCCACCGGCGGACTACCCAGTTGCGGATCGGCCAGCGGCGGACCGGCCAGTGGCGGATTGGCCAGTGGCGGATTGGCCGCCGGCGGACTACCCAGTCACGGATCGGCCAGCGGCGGACCGGCCAGCGGCGGATCGGCCAGCGGCGGCCTAGCCAGTGGCGGATCGGCCAGCGGCGGACCGGCGAGAGGTGGATCGGCCATCGGCGGACTACCCAGTGGCGGATCGGCTAGTGGCGGATCGGCCAGCGGCGGACCGGCCAGTGGCGAACCAGCCAGTGGCGAATTGGCCAGCGGCGGACTAGCCAGTGGCGGATCGGCCAGCGGCAAACCAGCCAGTGGCGGATTGGCCAGCGGTGGACCGGCCACCGGCGGGACGGCCAGCGGTGAGACGGCCAGTGGAAACGGAACTGTAGGTTAGCATATGGATCAGGGAAAAGAAAGGGAAATGAGACTGTTGTCCCTATCGTAAAATGAGCACTCGAGAGTCTATGTGAATGTTGTCCGGAAACTATTCATAACTGCTGGCTAGTCAGCTGATGGATAACAACTGTAGCTTTTATTTGTGGAATGAGAAACTGGAATTTAAAAGCTAAAACCAGAGTATATCCCATCAAAAACCTTTCCAGGTGCAAGCAGACGGCATCAGGTAATTATGTCTGTCACAAAAAGCCGTTCCAATGCATCCACTCAAAGATATGATATGATGGGAACGGCAAGCCTCATCCAAAAGGGCATCCAGCAGGGCAAATGTTAATCATTTTTCAAAATCAACACTATCCATCTGCGGCGAATTTAGTGAAGGAAAAACTTTGAGGGATGTATTTCTTTATTTTTTATTTTCAAACGCAAAAACTTGCCGCCGTTCATCGCCTTAAAAAAGAAAAATACTAATTATTATTATTTTTTTTTTTTTTTTTTACGGCGATGAACGGCGGCAAGTTTTTGCGTTTGAAAATAAAAATTAAGAAATACATCCCTCAAAGTTTTTCCTTCACTAAATTCGCCGCAGATGGATAGTGTTGATTTTGAAAAATGATTAACATTTGCCCTGCTGGATGCCCTTTTGGATGAGGCTTGCCGTTCCCATCATATCATATCTTTGAGTGGATGCATTGGAACGGCTTTTTGTGACAGACATAATTACCTGATGCCGTCTGCTTGCACCTGGAAAGGTTTTTGATGGGATACAGTATATAATCATTATTCCAACTCTTATTATCTTTTTAGTTCATCAGCGTTTAAGAACTCAGTTTTGCGTTTCAATGCGGCTAAAGCATATTGTTTTATTTACTTTTCCTCTGTCTATGAAAAAGTGGGGTTGTTCTGTTCTTTAAAATAAAGTGCGAGATTCGATGCAAAGCCGTGAAAAAGAGGTCTTAAACTTTTATCGCCAAGTTGCAAGAAAATGCACGTGAAGGTCCGTGCTTTAATTAAAGCGCTAAAATTTTTTTTTTTTTCGTAATGAACCGGAGAATACTTTCGAAAGGTGCGCGAAATTTCTTTTTAGCAAGGAGCAGAAAGTGAAAGGGAGCGCTGAAAAAATAAAGAATCGAAAGGAAAGGAAAAGGGGGGGGAGAGGGGGGTGCGGGAGAAAAGTCAAGGGAGAGCAGAAAAGTTGGGACCCGGAGATAAAACTTGTCGCGCTTAGTGTAATAACATCGCGCGACTAAAATATACTTTTTTACACGCTGGGGAAAGTAAATAGAATTTTTAATTATCTTCAGTCGTTGCAATATAGAGGAGAGGGCTCAGTGTTACCAACACACGAGACCGCATTACACCAAATGGAGAGAAAAAGGAAAATAAAAAGCGATTTGAATAAGTTTATTCTGGGGAGACCGTATTAATTAATACTGCAACAGCGTTTGTGCATGATCCACGAAAGAGTTCTTATTCAAATAAAAAGGAGAGGAACAGCCAGTTAAGAAAGCACGGTTTCAATTCACTCCTGTTTTTTTTTTTTTTTTTTTTTTTTACTCTCTCGCGGTCCAACAAAATTACTCAAAGAAATAGTACTTTCAAACAGAAACTTTCCAACCAAACGGCAAAAATGCCGCTCCAGAACAATAGACGAGAATGATGATTGCAGTCTAGGAGAGAAGTGTGAAGTAAAGAGAGAAAGGGAGAAAGTAAGATGAAGAGATAGGTGAAGATGGAGAGAGGGGGAGAGGGAAAGAGTGAGAGAAAGATAGAGAGAGAGAGAGAGAGAGAGAGAGAGAGAGAGAGAGAGAGAGAGAGAGAGAGAGAGAGAGAGAGAGAGAGAGAGAGAGAGAGAGAGAGAGAGAGAGAGAGAGAGAGAGACAGCGAGACAGAGAGAGGGAAAGAGAGAGAAGAGAGAGAGAAAGATGAAGAGATAGGTAAAGATGGAGAAAGAGAGAGAGAGAGGAAGAGAGGAAGAGATGAAGATGAAAAGATAGGTAAAGATGGAGAGAGAGAGAGGAGAGAGAGAAATATGAAGATATAGGTAAAGATGGAGAAAGACGAGGAGAGGGAAAGAGAGGAGAAAGAGAGAGGGGCGAGAGAGAGTGGGAGTGAGAGAAGGTGAGAGAGAGGGGGAACAGAGATAGAAAGAGAGATTCACAGAGACAGAGATATGAGAAGTCATTAATATCTATGCAACGATGGCCGTTGAAACGAGAGGGACAGACAACGAGTAGACAAGTTAATTTAACGAAATATCTGGGCGCTGGAATCGGCGGGAAACTTGGGACATTTACCGTGACGTAAGCGCGGGAGCAGTTGCATCGACCATCGACCGATCGTGTATATACGAGCTTCCAAAAATCGTAAATATGCTCCGCGACTCGCGGTTTGTTTTCAGCGCTCAAACCGAACTCACAAACAATAGTAAGAAAGGTTGCCAGATTCACAATATACGATACACCCAATGACGCGCCCAGGCATTGGTCTCTCTCGCAAATCGCTCATAGTTATTAATGACTTCTCATATCTCTGTCTCTGTGAATCTCTCTTTCTATCTCTGTTCGCTAGAAAAGGAAAATTATATGGGCTGAAGTCACGTTCGATCTCCTGTTTCTGTTCTTTTCTTACACACGTGTTCAAACAGGGAAAGAGAGAGAAAGAACAATTACTGTGTACGCTACTGGATACACCTCATAACGAACAGAAGGAATATCAAACCAAGCAAATAAGTGCGATGAAAGGTAAATGAATATTCCTAGAATGGGGTTATTGCACATTTTTGCTGTAAGTAAATGAACAGTTATATTCGATGTGAACACCAGCAAAAATCACGAAAATCACTCTGAATAAATAAGTCTGAAATTCAGTAATACACATTAGAGAACGGCTGTAACGGCAAGATCTGAATACAGGAACTACGCAGGTATCATGCGAGATTCCTGTCTAATTTGTCACTCTCTCTACAGAAACAGAAACACAGAGATATATGTTCAAAGTAGATTGGAATCACCCATGATACCTGCGTAGCTCCGCCATTAACCTCCAATGGGCCAAGCTCGAGTATACTCGTTTTTATCCTCTAAGTCTATATAACATAGCTCCAGTATCAAGCGCAAATTCTGGATGTAGACACTCACAAGATTAGGTTTCGTTTGGGCGCCTTCAATTCTTCGTATAGGCAATCCTAACTCCCCCGAGTACGAACAGTTAGCTACCCTCCCTATATTAACGAAAGAGTGACGTTCTTTTGATAAAACCTGGTCTGTAAAGGGTTGAGCCCGATTCTGAAAGTGACTTTTGTGATTTTTTAGTGTACTCTTGATCATTTTTACAGTTTTTTAGGCAAGAATCAAATCTTTAATCACCTTAGCAAAATTTTGCAAGAGCCCCGTTGATTGAAACAACTGAGAATATAAATTCTACTATCACTAACGGTGAATCCAGTACTATATACCTTCCTCTTTTTCCTTCTACATATTTGATCGCGTATGTTGTAGGGCAGGAAACTGAGACCGAGATAAGGGGTTAAAGTCACGTGCTTGTCCCTTTGTCTTCTCTGTTCCAACACATTTGTTCAAATGGCGAGGGATACATCCACCAGAAGTGGCAAACGCGCTGCGTAGACTTTGACAACTTTTCATTACGTTCGTTTAACCCCACGAGAAATATCGATTCAAGGTAGTGCACGGTGCACGCACAATAGTTCGACCTTTATTACAGGTTTTAATGGCTGAAAAACGTTGCAACTTATGCTTCCCATGTAGAATAAAAAATGACGCCTGGTAAATTGGTTTTATTCCGTTCGTGGATTCACCAGAACAACAGACAACAGTCGCTGATTGTTGAGTGATGACTTTTGTTGAACTTGTAGTTTACTTAAAATTTTGCTGTGGAGTTCAAATTTTGATTTGGAAAGGAATGTGAGTTTGGAATAAATCGTCAGAATTTACTTTTCTGTTCCATGAACATCAATAATAACGGTGTCTCTAATACCTTACCTTTGTGGAAAAAAGTTTGGTCATCATGCAACATTAAGCAACTGTTGACTATTGTTTCGATGCAGTAGCGCACCGAGAGTTTCTTCATCTCTCTCTTTCCTCCATTAAAACACGTATGTTAGACAAGGATGGACAAGGGGATAAAACCCCTTCCTTCTGTCCTTTTCCTACTTATACATTCAAATGAGAAATGAGAGAGATGGAAGAGATCCTGGTTGCGCTAGTGTTTCGATGAGTCCCGATCAAAAAGCTGGAAAATGTAGCAAGCCTTTTGTTAGGTCTATCAGTTTGCCCCTGGTTTCACTTTAAGCGCCGTTACTGACTAAATATAGTACACGAATAAACAAATAATATCCAATCTTAAGGACTGTACGAAAATACTGAAAACTTTTAGAAATCGAGATACCTACTTAAAAAAATTCAACATGATACAACTTTTCCTCTGAAAATTTCTGAATTATTCTGCTTCATCCTCTTTCATTTTAATTAAATCTGATATCCAAACTGGTTGATGATTTTTTTTTTTACGTAGATTTCAAAGTTCATCACTTGAAATGGTTCAACGCATGCGCACATTGCACAACCGGTTAATCTCCAGTAGAACTTTATTGTTGTGTTTCATTCGAAGCGTAAAAGCTAAATTCGCCAAATTATCAGAATTGTCAGTTTCTACATCTGTACTGCAAAATCTACAATTTAAATAAATTTCTCACGACTTCTTTTAAATATTTCATTTTAAACAAAGATTTTGAGTATCGGGTTCTGACAAAGTAGCGGTGCCTGCTTCGGAACTGCGGCAACACACATCGGCGAGCGGTTGGCTACCGTAGAGTTTCGACCGATTGCTAAATAATCAACCGCTCTACGATGCTTTTTGATGCAGTTTGGAAGCAGACACCACTACTTGTCAGAACTCGATACTCAAAAATCGATTTTTTTCGATCCAATAGGATTTTCAATATCAACCTAACCTATACTTATTCGAGGAAACTCAATTGTTTTTTTTAGGTGTTTCGGGGGCATCGATGGCATCAATTCGATTTTGAATTCTCCTGCGGACTTTAGCAAATTTTTGCGACGAATATATTCGACAAAATTATTACTAACCTACGCATGACAATAGTGGATGACACGAAACTGGATCGTGTTTTTCGAACTTTTTGGGTGTTTTCAGTCATCGATGGCATCAATTCGATTTTGAATTCAAGAAGTCCGAAGGTGAATTCGAAATCGAATTCATGCCATCGTTGCCCCGAAAACACATCTGAAAACACAATTGAGTGTCCTCGAATATGTAGTTTAGGTTGATATTGTTCGAAAATTCGCTACTTGACTTCAAAATCGAAATGATGCCATCGATGTCTGAAAAGGCCGAAAAAATTTAAAAAAAACACGATTCAGTTCCGTGTCATCCATTGTTGTCACGCGTACTGCGTAGCTTGACAATGTTTTTGTATAATTCAGTTGGATACGTTCGTCGCGAAAATTCGCTAAAAATTTCCTGCTCTGTAATCGGAATAATTCCTCTAAGTTTGACAGCACTGCAGACTAATCGACCGCGGCATTACTATGACCTTGGACCCTTCCCCTTCCCCTTTACCGCCTTTTTCCAAGCCCACTCCCCTTTGGTCTCCTTAGCTCGTAAAATTTTATTCGCCTTTATTTCCCATTGATTGTCCTAACTCTTGTTTGTTTGTAACTTACCTCACCACAACTTTGATCACTGATCCCCTACTTTTACAACTCCTCTCTACCTCTCGTCCAGTTTCCAGTGAGTGATTCACAGGAACATAACTTGTGTGTGAGTGTGTGTGTATGTGTGTGTGTGTGTGATGGTTCAGTGAAGTCGCTTTAACCGCTAGCTTCCTCCCCCTTCTCCCTCATCTCACTCCTCTCTCACACCCCTTGTGCTTTCGCATTGTATGGACGTTCAAAACACATCATTCTCAGGCACTTTTATTTGGACCCTGCAGTTTGACAGCAGAAACTTTGAGCTCTTTTCAAGAAAACAGCATCGATAGTGCATGAACTAGGACTCCAGGAGAGCATACCCAATGGGGCAGTTGCACTGGTTTAAAATGTTGTGTTTTTTGTAAAGAAAATGAAACTACTTAATGAGCTGGAGAACGAAGATGCCATTGGTTTCTAATTTCGTCCCATTGTTCCGTAGATGAGATTTTGGCCCGAAATCATTGTTTTAAATGGGAATTCCGCGTAGTGACGTCACTACACACCCATTTTTTTACAACTTTACACGTGCGTATCTCCGAAACCGGGACATCTAGGAAAAACCCAAAAGCACCATTGTTCTCAACTCAACTCATCGAGTACTATCATTTTCTTCATAAAAAACACAACATTGTTGACCCTTGCAACTACCCCATTTTTTATAGGCAATATAAGTTATAAACAGTGGTGGTTTTTGAAATGCAATACATATTGATGTCTACTCCTTTAAACATATAGAAAAGCATCGATCGTCAGGGGGTGCAATTGAACCCTCGAGATAAATCGATACTTTTCTATAGCTTTAAATGGAGTGGGCATCGATACATCACGTATCACGAGCCGCCACTGGTTTTAAGGCCACTTTTTTTTCAACCCTTTCAATACCATGCATAATTATATACCTTTTTAAGAATGATTTTATTAATTTCAATAATGGCTCGATCGTGCTATTTTTCGACCATTTTTTTTTTTTTTTTTTTTTTTTTTTTTTGCAATTTGAACCTTGGAGTATCGCTTTCTCAGGGATTCAGTGCGAGTCCCTCGAAGATCGCTTATTTTACACAGGTTTGCAAATGTAGAGAATCCAAAATGTTTCACATTGCAGGAGTCACCACAGCTTAATTTTATATGTTTTTTCAGAGTAGAAGATGCTACAAATTGTATTGAAGCTTAACAATCAGTTATCAGTGGCGTCGCGTGCCATCTGGCAACAATGCAACTCCTCCATTTAAACTCCTTAAATATATCGAATTTTCCTTGTTCACTGTGCACCCCCTGAATTCGACATTTTACATGAGTTTAAATGGGTAGAATGCAGTGTTGTCAAATTGCACGCGACGCCACTGTCAGTTATTTATCACCTGCAATCAACAGCGTTAATTAATGAATTTATCAAAATCGTTTTATTTTTGGCCGAGACGATGCATCGACAGCAATCAACCAATATCTACCCATTATATCAATAGACGCGTCCACTGTTAATAAACGGAACCCATCGAATTCCTTGTAAAATTCCAAAACGTTCGTGAACGCGTCACTTTGGTCTAAGATTAAACAAAATTGGCCAAAAATTGGTGAAAAAAAATAATCAAAAATATCCGTTTTCAACCTTTTAATTCTAAGTTGAAACTTTTCAGTGACATGTCTAGATTTGAATTAATTGTTAAAAACTTAAAAGTGTTTTCTGAGAGTAAAATTCGTCTTGAAAGTTTGTAATTTTTGGATTGATGTGAAATTTATTTCCTGATTTTTGGACGCTTTTTGACTATTTCAAACCATAGCACTATGGTTTGAGATTTAAACAAATTGGCCAAAAATCAGTGAAGAAAAGGGGACCAAAAATCAACGTTCTGAACCTTTTAAGTTCAATGAAAAACTTTTCAGTGGCATTTCCAGGTTTAAACTACTAATTGAGAATGTTCTCTGAGGTTTAAAATGGTCTCGAAAGTTTATAAATGATAAATTGATGAGAAATCTACTTTATGATTTTCGGCCAATTTGTTGACCACCTCAGACCAAAAAGCATAATGACAATTCGCCCGGTGTGGCCACTAGCATTTGAGATACATTGCACCGATTTTAGAGCATGAGTGTCATGCTCTATTGAAATCGTTTCTACAAGGTCAATAATGCTTTTCTTATAGGAACGGCATGGTTCGGGGGTCCGCTCGGGGGATCGCTTGGTTTCAGTATCGAGAACGGGTCCTCGAGGACCGATTGACCCATGTGATTCCGCCAATCCGGTGTCCTCCCACTTTGTCGCTTTTTCTTTGTGGCGGGAGTTTTTGGCCAAGATTGAGGTTAAGCATTTTTGGGAATGTAATTACGTTACTAATTTGGATCAGACTTCAACGAAATTTTCTGTATGAGATATTGGGGTTTTATATCAGAGGATTGTGTCCATGTTTCGTGTATTCTGCGATTTAAAATGCATTTAGATGATTTCAAATTTCCAATCCTGTTATTGTTGATGTTTCGGTCCGCTAAAAGAGTTCGTTTGGGGAACGCGATCGGCGTTGCGTTTTCAGGTGAATCCTCAGCGACCTGTAGTAAGATTCTCATCCGCTAGATAACGCCACTGTTCCGCGGTCCTGAAACCATGCTTTTTCCGCCTTTAATCGTTAATTGCGAGAGCTAGAGTTAACTTTTCGAAAATGTAAGAACGTTGCGTTCTAGATCAAATCCTAAGGAAAATTTTAAGACCATTCCGAGCCATGGACGAAGATATAACTAAGAACTGCCGACTTCCTATCTCCGCCCGTGTTAAAACCTGTTAGCGGGTTTTCGAGCGCGACCGCAGCGCTCCAAGCAGCAGTAAGGGTCAACTAAAAGCGAACCGCTGCAGCGGTGGCCGCTCCGGCTCCCTTTCTCCCATGCCTTCCCGCAAATGTATACCGTGTAGGTAATTTGAATCACGATTGAACGAAGGGAACAAATGATCAGCGAATTGAAAGGAAGCAAAATCCGCTAAAAAGCAAACGTCTGGAGTATTTCTTGAAAGATTCCTGAATTGTCGAAAATGATTAATCAAGGACTGAAATACTATACACCACAGTTAACCTCAAAACGGAATCAAACAAGAAAGAGTACAACATTTGTTTTATTAGTAGAGATCAGGCGACTCTTTTAATTTGCTGATGATTTCTGTTACCTTGTCCAAAGTTGATTCTGGATTTCCCTTGCTTTCGATCTTCCATTGAGATACTGAGTTATCTGATCCTCTTGGGTCGCCGACAACAGTTGCGGCCATGCCATAACAGACCAACTCCAACAACGGTTTTAGCAGTAGCACAGCATGTGAGCATGGACACATCGCCAGGATCGCTCACTTGAAAGAGTAGTTCAGCTGACCGCTGCTTGGAGCGCTGGGGTCGAGAGCAAAACAGGACTAACAACAGTCTAGTTATATCTTCGTCCATGGTTTTGCGACGACCTCCCGTCCCCTTTGCCCTCCCCACGAACTACTGCACCTACGCCTACAACAGTTGCTTGCCGCGTTGTGCAGATTGCATGAATGATGTGTGTCCATCTACTTCATCCCAATTTCACAGCCATCACGGATGCCACGCCCGCCACGGGTCTTCTACCTGGTTTTATGCGACATCGGTCATCGTGGCTCAGTGTTACATGGTAATCAGCGGCGGATTCGGGAAAGGCACGCCCCCCCCCAACTCCGGTAGCCTTTGCCTTTTTTCAACAGAAAAAATCCCATAAATTCCTCCCTGCAAATTTGAAAATTCATAGGCGTGAAGCCCCCCCCCCCCTAAAAGAATTTTCTGGATCCGCCATTGGTAGTAATTTTTGCGGCACACTACGCCGGATTCCCGTGCAAATTCCTACACTTACCTTTCTCCCTTATCTGTCAATGGGCGCCCCCCCCTAATTCAGAAAAATAAAAACTTTACAATAAAAAAGAATCGGAACATTCGAAGATCAAATAATAACGAAAGGAGTAAGAGTTAACAAACTTTATTCTTAGTTTACTTTACAATTTTAATTAGGGGCGTAATTTAGGGGGGGGGCAGGGCGGGAAGTAGCCCCCCCCTAAGCAGTGGTGCCCAACCACCCCTTGCCACTATACAGCTCGCCCCCCAGTTTCAGGATTCCTCTCCCCCCAGATCTAGACCTCCCCCTGATTTTTACCCCACCCCCTCCTGATTCAGACGACATCATCCTTCCCACCCGTCATCTCCCTCGCCGAAAGAAGTTTTAAAATCTACTAGTATGAACGTGTCTACATTGGCAACTACCGTTGGCAACGAGAATTTTGCGAACTTCCTTGAAAATTCAGAATCCTCTGGTCGATAATTACATGATTAGAGAATGTATAGGCAAGAGTTTTGGTTTTGTTAATTTAAATAGGTTAACTCTTAGAATTCATCAGGACAATGAAAATAAAGAAGGAATAGTTGTACTCAGCTTTTTACTATTTCTATCATCTGATGCTGTCACTTTATTCATAATATCAAACACGTCAAAAATAGAATTACTTTTGATACAACTACATGCTACAATCACTTACAATTTCTACCATTTGGAAGGATAATTGATTTATTTTCTATTTTGGGCGGAAGTGGGGGGGGGGGGGGGGTTCTCTAGACTTGCCCGTCTCTAGGTGGTGTCCCCTAGACCTTCCATTGACATTCAAAAAGTTGCCCCTCCGGGCAATTGTTTTGCGGGTGCCCATATCTTTGTCCATGGTCTCTGAACCAGAAATTGAACGTTCTTTCGGTCTGTGGTTGCCTTCTTTTCTCATAAGTTTAGACACGGCCACCCTGTAAACCCCACAACAAGTTAAAAGTCCGCAATCCGCACCCTCGACCCGCAGCCACTATCAAAAGTAAATTGCCGGTTGACTTGCAGGTACTCTCCTCCTCCTCCCCCAACTTAGATTAGACACAAATATAAAATTAAACAAAAAAAAAAAAAAAAGTGAAAAATAGAATGTATGCCCCAGCAAAGGGCCCCCTCCACAGTTTTCCAAGAGAGGGAGCGACCCCCTTGCCAGCGTAACTCCGAAAAAATAATTCCAACTGGGGTCCAAGTAACTCAAGTAAGGTCTCAAAATGAAATCAGATGGATCCAAAATTTTAACGGCGAGTACCGGTAAGCTTACTCTTTTGATCGGTCCAAACCGAATTGCGATACATCGATTTACTCTCGAGATATCGATTTTTCAAAGGCGCGCGGTATAGGGTCAGAAATCTAAGATTCTCTAAAATCCGCGAATGTCGACTCTCATGGATCTAGCATGCGCCGTGAGAAGTCATATGTGAGTTTTTTGAGTTCACATGAAGTTCATTAAGGGCCCTGACAAATGTCGGACCGATAAAGTCTATATCGGGGGGGGGGGGCGTGGCCCCAACTCCAGCGTAAGTCTCACGTACAATGTCTAACTGCGGCCGCGGGAGGTCCCATAAGATCCGTTTAAAAACTTGGATGGATCTGAATTTTTTTCAAGAATTATCTAAAAGCTGAAGCTACCGCCCAAGCCAAACCGCAGTGCGCAATCCATCGATTCGTTCTCGAGATATCGATTTTTCAAAGGCGTGCGGTCTTGTCAGATCGACCTTAGAGGGGCGCTGGAGGCTGGAAAAAGGCGAATTTCGTCTCTCACGAACCAGTCGTGTGCCGTATTATATCGGTTCCGCTTTTTTTCGGGTCCCAATGATGTCCCAAGAGGGCTCAATGCAGTTTCGAGCCAAAAAATATCATCTTAGGGGGACTTATTAAAAATATCAAACTACTCCCCGTTTCAGCGTAACTCTGACAAGAAATGTCTAACTGCGGCCGCGAGAGGTCCTGTAAGGTCATTAAATAAACTCGGATGGATCTGAAATTTTCGAGGTTGTCAGTCACAAGCAAGCGCTTTCGACCGGTGCAAACTGAATTGCAATACATCGATTCACTATCGAGATATCGATTTTTCAAAGGCGCACGGTCTTGTCAGATCGAACATTGAAATAAGCTGTGGATACTCTGTATCCGCGAATTTCGTCTCTCATGGACCGTTTAAGCTCCCTTAAAAATCGAATGAGCTTTTTTCAAATTCATATTACGTTCCTTAAGGGCCTTGATGAGTGTCGGATGACATTTGATCAATATTAACATTCATTTTTTAATCTGAGACAAAAAGAGCTGAAACCATAAAGATGAAGAATTTCCATCGTGATGACTTTGGTTCAAGCGAGGAAAATTCTATAGACGTCCCAAATAACTAGACTAGACTTTCCGGCTTGCTAGGATTGGTATTAAGAATTTCCTTCCTGATGACTTTGGTTCAGGCGAGAGAAATCTAAAAAAGTCCCAAATAACTAAACTAGACTTTGCGGCTTGCTAGGATTGGTATTGCGTCATCCGATTTTAAAGGAACTATCACTATCGAAATCGATTTTCAAAACCACAGTATTCACCTCGCCTCGTGAACAACTGTTTCAACACGCTATAAGTAAATTTTCATTCCCACTTTGACCTATCAAGTTATTTTTACAGCGATCACTGTTATACAAACACAAATGCAGCGTTGCGATTGACTTTGTCGCAGTTTTGTACTATCAATATGGAACTCCACACTTACAATGATTTACGGCCGACACTCATGCTCTCTTTGCTAACACTGTTCCAGTGTTGCAAGTTCCAACTTGTTTTTATTTTTTTTTAAGCAGCGTTCGTGATTCGCTCCAGAGTGTGGCACAGGCTTAAGGCGTTTATAGCGAGGGTGTGAGTGTAGGCTGAGAGTTACGAGGTTTGGCTGGTGGGGGTTTGGAGGAAGAGTAAAAAATTAATATTACCCGTAAAAGTGAGACATCTGTCATCCATCGGGGAAAAAACGCTTCTCCGTTTCCAAGGGAATCGTGAGGGAGGGGGGGGTGAAAAGGATCCCCTATTCGCGGAAAGCATCGGTTGTAAAGCGAAGAGGGGCTAGCGGGCGGAGGGAAGGAATTAGGGGGATTTATCACATTACAGATATAACTCGCGACATTACTGTCGCTTATCGTGATATCCTTCCGAAGTTCCCCCCCTCCCCCCTCAAAATCACCCTCTTCCTCCTTCAATCCTCCTCTCACCCACCTGTCGTCCCTCTATTTCCGAGTCTTTTTTTTTTTTTTTTTTTTTTTTTTGAAGAATGTGACAAGTGAGGAACGTGTGCGGTCGTTCCTTCGTTCACGAGAAATGATTTGAGGGGAACGGGGGGGAAGGACCGCACCGTTTTTGAGTCGGGCGTGTGTTCTCACCAGCGTTCCTTGATCGTCAAGTCATCTGAAACCGCAATAAGTGTCCGTTGATGAGCGAAAATTTGTATTTTTATTCTCGAATCCCTCTTTCTGGCTCAGTAATGTATCAGAACTGTGCCTATATGATAAAAAAAAAAAAAAAAAATTAATGTCACTGAATTTGGATTTTTAAATCTGTATCTTTTGATGAACGATGGTGGTGAGGGGAAGGGGTGGGGGAGAGGTAGAAATTGAGGGGGGTCAGTGGAAATCGTAGTTTTCAGTTACTTTTTTAATGGGGTAAGGGGGTGACACCCGGCACTAGCCCCCCCCCCCCAAAAAAAAAACACCTAGCAACGTCACTGTATGGAGTTTTTTGAGCATTTTCATGATATTCAAAATTCATTTCAGCTTCAAAATGTGGTCAAAAACTTAGGTTAACCCTTAACTGCAGATGAGCCCAGATCTGGAACAATTACTTTGAAGCCTTATCTAAAAGTAGGGGACTTGAGTTGTACTGTCGCTGCATGGTGGGTCACATGTGGAACAGATACTAAACGAGTAAGAATTGTCGATTTTGTCCTAGAGCGCGCAGCACTGGATAGAGAACGTGCAGAGTTGTTGAACATAGCTTACTGAAAATCTGATCGAGATTTTCCGATTTTCATTGCTATGTTTGGGAGTAACTCAGGGGTACCATATACAAAAAAAACAACTATTGAAACTTACTAACTTATTTTTTACTACTTTAATTTTTTTTTTTTTTTAGCCTGAAAGCTTTATTTTCAGTTGCATGGATACCTAAATGCGAGTAAGGCCATATTTGGAACAATTAATATTCAGGCTCTTTACCATTGAAATATAATGGAAATAATTTTTTCACTAATTTCCCTGTCTCAAGGATCAAAATTGTACTGAAAAAAAATTATTTTATTGAAAAAAAAAAATCTTGCAGTAAAGGGTTAAATACAAAAAATTCGCGTGGGGGACGCGTAACCGACGGATATTTTGAACCGTAAAACAATTAAAAGAAGTATTTAAATAACTTTAAAAGCAATGGAGCTGTTGCAAACTTTTGCTACAGGCTTATGAATAGATGATAATGGGAAAAATAACGTTTAGCGCACTAAAAAATCACGAAATCCACTCCTAAACTCACAAAATGCTTTTAAACGCGAGACCATAATGGCGGCCGGGGCCGCGGTTTTCATTGGGGTTCCCTATCTTCAATCAGCGCCATCTACGCGAGGTGTTCTCGCAACACCTCACAAGAAGAAGAAGAAGCATACAATTGCCATAAGAAAACCGCGGCCCCGGCCGCCATTACGGTCTCGCGTTTAAAAGCATTTTGTGAGTTTAGAAGTGGATTTCGTGATTTTTTAGTGCGCTAATCATTATTTTTACAGAGTAGTACCCTATAATTAACTATTAATAAGCCTATAGCAAGAGTTTGCAACAGCTCCTCATAAAACTAAGATCATTCGACTTAAAAATCGAAACATTGAACTTATTTGATCTTTTTTTAAAAATGTGATCTCGCGTTGGAACACCACTTGGGTCGTTTTGAAATTATGACCCGTATTGATTTGAAATTGAGTGTCGAGAACTACGTACCTTCTCCTCTTTTAGAGATTTAGAAAATGTTCTCATTTCCTCATTCCGAGTTTTTGTAGCCCATTTCGCCCCCACATTAGTTTCTCCAGTCAGATTATTTTACATTTCATTAAATAATTAGATCGAGGGTTATCGTTCTTTTTCGGAGCGTAGGATGGAAAAAAGGGGTGCGTTTGGAAATGAAAGGTTAATCATGTGTTCATAATTTCACCGAAATTAAGGGTACCGCGCGTCGCAGACAAGCAAAATGTTCAGCCTCCGAATCCCTCTAATTGTTTTAACTGAGGCAAGGCTGTAACAAATGTTACAGACTAAGTCACTTACAACTTCATTAAATTGCTCTTGGTGATTGAAAGTTGCTCAATTAGGCGTTGTGTTAGCTAAAAATTGCGAGCCTTAGAGCATCGCGTTCGATATTTTTGAAACTATGAAAAAATTTAGACGCAATTTACTACCGCATAAGAAAGTATTTGTACCCAATGGAATAACTGCGTGATTCAAGAAATCGGCTCTCCTTAAAGCAACCTTGCAACTGTGTATTATTCCCATTTAAATGCATGAGAAACGATCGATTGGTATAAGAAGAACATGGCCCCCTCAAGAATCGATTGTTTCTCGTACGTTCAAATAGGATGAATTCATGGTTGCCAAATTACTGGATTCGCCCATGGCAAACGGTGAGCAAATTATGCTATAAAATTACAAATTTTTAAAGGTTGAATGCATACGACTTTGAAACTTTCAATATCCTTTTTTTAACCCTTAATAAACTTTTTGCTAGTCCAGTTTTACATTTTTGAGACGTCTGGTAAAGTGGTTTTCACCCTTGATAACCAAACTTAACCTCTCATAGGCCAAGCCCGAGTTTACTTTTTTCTCGTCTAAAGGGTGCCTTCAAATTATCGTATAGGCAATTCCAACTCCACCGAGTACGAACAGTTAACTACCCTCCCTATATTAACGAAAGAGTGGCGTTCTTTTGATCAAACCTGGTCTGCAAAGGGTTAAGTAATAACACATTTTCTCGCAAAAATAATTTACATCAGTTGTTTTTTGTAACTATCTGATTTAAATCATTATGTCAAGAGTTTATTTTAATTTGATGTACGTACGCGGGTTTTTAGTAAGAAAAAGAGAACATCTACGATTGTCAGAGCCAATGAAACTGAGAGGACTTTATTCTTAAAAAAAAAAACTCCCAATAGTTTCGTCCCACAGATTTGTTTTCTTTTGTCACTTCACCAACCCTGTGAATTGACTTCTTATTAATACACTCAATAAGAAAACGTGTGTGAATTTCACCTACCGATTCGTTGATTTAACAATAGATTTTGTTATTTTAACAATTATATATTTTTTAATTCAGTATTCCGTTTTCTTAAAGTACCAAACCCATTTTGTCGTCACAACTTTTAACATAAGAATGGTTGAATTAACAATTTTTTTTTCAGTATGTACAACCAATTTAAAATCTTCTTTGCAGTGTTGGGCAAAAATTAACCTTTGAATAATTAATTAATTTAATTAATAGTTAATTAAGTTAATTAATTAATAATTAACTCAAACCATTCTCATTATTTCCATGTTATTCCTACACTGAAAAAAAAAAGATTACCGGAAGCATGACAGTATGTAAACCTATATAAGAAGGGATAACACAATTACCAGAATTTTAGTGTTTATACCATAATTCTTAAAAATGTTTAGGAAATTCTAGCTGTATGACCATATTTTGGTATTGACACCATAATTTTCTGGTCAAAATACTAGACATTCTGTGGTTCACATATCGTTGTGCTTCCAGTAAAATTTCTAGAATCTGGTATTTTGAATATCACCTTTTTTCAGTGTACTGGTAAATCGAAGTTTTACCACTTCCACTCATTCATTTTATGATAAAGATGAATATACTGGTATCGTTAAAACTTATATTTACTAATAAGAATGAGAATAACGTGAATAATTTGAGTTAAATATTCATGCTTATTCAACAGTTAATTTTTGAACAACACTGCTCCATTGCTTTGATATACTACCAAAAGAAACGTCATCCCTAAAAAAAAAAGTATATTTTTCACGCAATTGGCAACACTGGATCCTCTTGTTCTCATCTCATCGAAAACTCACCGGTGTATGTATTTTTTTTTTTTTTTTTTTTTTTTTTTTTTTTTTTTTTTTTTTTTTTTTTTTTTTTTTAAAGTGCAACCTTCCCTGATGCGCATAGTCACACGACAAGTTTGACTAACCCCGACTAGAAGCTAATGAAAACACCTTGAGCCTCCATTGCCCCTTTGAAGAGGAAACAAGAGGGGAAGGGAGGCGAAGGGAGGGGATTCAATTTTGTTTCCGGCTTCATTTCGAGATTACATGGGCCCCAGATTCGTGTGGAGGGGATTTTTGAAAATCAGAGCGGGACGTCAAGAGTTTGTGTTTTGTTTCGGACCGGGTGTTTTTCAGGGGGCGGTGAGCAGGTAATGTGCTTTAAGGTGCGTTTTATCGACCCCGAGGAGGCGGCTAATTGAAAATTTTGAGAATGAGAACGTGACTTCTTTCCGACTGTTCCTCCTCCCTCTCTCTCTCTCTCTCTCTCTCTCTCTCTCTTCCCCCCCCTCTCATTGAAAGCTAAGCACTTTTCACCTCTCCATCTCGAGGGAAGATCAAACAACGAACCCGGTTCGCTAAATCCCAATGGTTATACTTTCGCGTTGAGGAACGTGAGCTATGCGGAGTGATATTTTAAGGGAGGCATTTGGGTACATCCACTATACAAAAGTGGCTAAAAGATTACAGATTTGAGTGATTTTAAAGGATATATTACGAGCGTTTTTGGGCATGCGCGTCGATCATGCAAACGTACCTCATCAAGAATGGAGCTGTTGCAAACTTTTGCTACAGGCTTAATGATAGTTGATTATGAGGTAATACCCTGTAAAATTAACGATTAGCGCACTAAAAAATCACAAAATCCACTCCTAAACTCACAAAATGCTTTTATATGCGACACCGTAATGGCGGCCGAGGCCGCGGTTTTCTTATGGCAATCGTATGCTTCTTCTTCTTCTTGTGTGGTGTTGCGAGAACACCTCGTGTAGATGGCGCTGATTGAAGATAGGGAACCCCAATGAAAACCGCGGCCCCGGCCGCCATTACGGTCTCGCGTTTAAAAGCATTTTGTGAGTTTGGGAGTGGATTTCATGATTTTTTAGTGCGCTTATCGTTAGTTTTACCGGGTAGTACCTCACTATTAACTATTAATAAGCCTGTAGCAAAAGTTTGCAACAGCTCCATTCTAGAGTATCTGTATATGAGAGTATTATATAAAAGAGTCCCGCTGTACTTTAAAAAAAAAAAAAAATCTTGTGCTGATTTTTGTCGAATATGTCCGACATTAGAGTGGATCAAGTATTATTTTGTCGAATACATTCGACATTGGAGTGAAAAAAGTTAAGCAACGGGGTACTTAAAGAGTTAAGATTTGTGCGTCTTTTTTTTTTTTTTTTTTACTCTCATTGGCAACGTCGCAAACATGGTTCACGGTAGGAGAGGCAATAAAAACCACCATATTAGACAAAAACTTAATCAACATAAAACGAGGTAGCAAAGAGTTTAAGGCACGGGTAAAGTCACAGTCGCGAGAGGAGGCGTGAAAAGGGAACCGAAGAAAATAGTGCCGTAGAAAAGGGTCAAAGAAATAAAAAAGGGAGAAAAGGGAGACAGAAAGAGAAAAATAAAATAAAAGACGGGAAAAGAAGAAAAGGCAAAAAAGAAAAAAGGAAAAAAAGACTAGAGAACCGAACGAGATAAGGACAAAAGTATTACGTCGCCGGAGTTTTAATTAGGTACGAACTCGAAACATACCGAGTTGCTAAGTGTTTTTACAATAGGTGTTTCCTAACCTTATCGCACGTACCTAGCTACTCTACTTTCGGCCCAGTCTCTGATGGCAACGTTCGGGTTCACACTATAGACACTCTGAAGCGGCATTGCCAGGTCAAGAAGCAAGATGTCGGGGGGAAACTTTCGAAAATAGTCGAGTATGTATATTGAAAACACCACACATAAAGTAATGGGATGGCGTATGCCATACCCACTATAGCAATATATTAAGAGTATACATCTGGCAACACTGTCGGTCAAGCGTTATGTTTATACGATCGCGGATCGCGTAAACATCGCGCGCCGTGTCAATATGAATCTGCACGGTTTCTCGGCATCTATGGTGGGCTAAATGCCTTAGTTTTAAGCATTGACAACAAGATTTCGGAGTTTGTTGATGCTTGGTCTCAAAACATCTACAGATTCTATGCGTCTTCCTATCAGTGGTTACTCTGACGTATGAATCCTCCTCTGAATTTTAAGGACTGTATAAGATGCACTGACAGTATAGCTTCTGGGTCGCACTCTTCACAGATACGTCCGGCGAGATTTTGGATCTTGGTGATCTATCATCTATTTTGAGTTGGGATTTTGGATCTTGGTGATCTCCCATTAGTTGGCTGTAGCTAGGTGCTCAGCGTGTGTGTTTTTGAGGTTAGGTTTTGAAGTTGCTTTCAGGGCGTCTTAGGGACATCGCTGTCAGCTGTTTGAGTTGACGAAGTTGTGATTATAGATTTAGTTTATGAGAATATACCATTTTTGTTTCGTATCTCTTGTCTACGTCTCTTCCATAGCTATACGCATTTTAAAAGACCCCTACCCAAGTACCCACTACAATAACCTCTAAAATGTCCACACACTTTCCAAAAAAAAAAAAAAACTAATATTGAAACAAAAACCAAAAATGATTGCTTCTCGCAACAATTTAAAATCTAATCTACGCACAGTCTAAACGATAAGACTCTCTTAATTTTAAGTTAAACAATCGTGCGGTCGGGAAAGGGTGTTTTCTATAAGTGGATTTGAAGAGATTCTCTCGTGTCCAACCAAGGGTGTATCCATATAATTGTTTTAGGGAGGATGGAATAGAAACCGTGTAGGGGGACTGGGGGGGGGGGGGGGGGAGGGAACAGGGGGCACCCTCTTCAAAAGGGAGGTCGGGCGTGGGTGCCGACGGAAAAATTGCCAGGGGAGAGAGGGGAATTTGAATCTCAATGGAAGGTCTATAGGGAACGCCACCCACTGATATTCAGGTCTGGGGGACCTATAAAAAAGTAACTATAAGCCTCGACGGTGAAAAATCGTTTGGGTTCTTTTTCAGCCCCCTAGGAGCCCCCCCCCCATTCGCACGTCGCGCTGTGGTCTGAGTAGTGATGTGCCGACGGGAATATTCCCGGTCGAATAAATTCCCGAAATCGGGAATATTCCCCATTATCATAAATTCCACTAAAATTCCATCGAATCGCACAGAATTTGTGTTAATTCGAATACTTCTTTCAAATTTTTCACAACGCTGAACCCTGACCCAGGGCTGCCGTTTTGCGTATAATCAATGCTATTTTTCTATTCACCGATGATTCCACCGGTTGAGAAAAGGTTACACAGTCCAGTTCAATGTATGACTGTAATGCACGAAAATACTCTCATCTGTAATCTTTCCTTAATCGGAGAAAACTCCATTGATTAATTAAAATACCCGCAAGTTTTTTAAAGTCATCGGCGACTCCGCCGGTTGAGGAAAGATTACAGATGCGAGTATTTTAGTTTATTACAGTCATGCACTGAACTGAACTATGTAATCTTTTCTCAACCGGTGGAATCATCGATGAATTGAAAAATAGCATTGATTATACGCAAAACGGCAGCCCTGCCCTGACCATGCATCTACTCCTAAGCCTTAATCTATAGATTAGGATCTCAGTGGCCAATTTTTTGAAATGCTTGTAAGAGCAGAGCTAGAGGGTGAACAATAAAAGAGGTGTGCTAGTGGCGCGGGGGGGGGGAGGCTGGAAAAGTAGACAAATGAAGGAAAAATGGGTATACTAATGGAGGGAGGGAAGGTGTCGAGCAGTCCAGCTTTTTTAGTCAATGTCATGAGTGTATAAATAAGAGGGTGTTCAAGATTATTTTTTTGTCAATTTATTCACTGTATAGGTACCTACATTTTTCTTGATGTTGTCTTACTGCTATATTGATGGCCAAAGAAGCCCGAGAAAACTACAACATTCAAAAATCACAAAGAAATAGTTTTAAGTAGCTAACATTCATATTTTTTAAGGGGAGAAGGAGGTCTGAAATGATTTTTTTTTTTTTAATTGTATATGAAAGAGGACGTTACATATGACCTCCTTGTCCCCTTAAGAAGTTGGATAAATTCCAGGTTGGGGAATATTCCCGAAAAATAAATTCCCGGGAATTTTTAGTAAAGTAAAGTAAATTTATCACAAATTTCTCATTTATAAACTTTCAAGACCAATTTTCATCAATGAGAACACCTCTAACAAGTAATTTAAACTTAGATACATCACTGCAAAGTTTTAAACTAAGCCTTTAAAGGTCAAAAACGATGATTTTTGATTTTTGTTCTACCGATTTTTGGCCACTTATTTTCGATCTCAGACCATAGCAGTGCCTTGGTGTAATAGCTTGGGTTCACAACAGTGCTGGCTTGTGCAATTATATTTTTTTTTTTTTTTTTTTTTTTTTTTTTTTTTTTTTAACATTTATTTTTATGAAGACTTCACAGTTGGAATTAATTCATTTTCTTATGACTAATTGTGCAATTTGGCAACACAGTTTTCATCGGTGAAGCGCCTCTCACTATCGAATCGATTTTTTCACATAGAATCAAATAGAGCAAAAACATTATTGCCAAAATGCATGAGCCACCATTGGCTCCTAAGGTTTAAGTGGGTCTTTCAGTAAAATTTCCCTTGATCCATTCAATGTTTCTCGAACTTTTTTTCCCCTCAATAAGAAGCTGAAACTGTCCTTGTAAAAAAAAAAACTTTTTTACGACGCTTTTTCAAGAGAGAGAAAGAGAGAGAGAGAGAGAGAGAGAGAGAGAGGGAGAGAGAGAGAGAGAGAGAGAGAGAGAGACGCGATTATAGGAGCGATCTTGGTAAAAGCTTTTTAAATTCTTTAAAAAGGAAATTCGGTGAAACCAAACGATGGAAGAGGAAAATGAGAGGAAAACTAATCAAAGGAAGTTGAAAGAGCCTATATCGGCCAAAAGGTTACTGATTAAACACATCAAGAGGCAACAGCTGCGTTCTACACACTTTCACTGCCGCCGACTCGAAAAAATAAACTTGTATATTAAGACAATAACGAAATTGATGAACTAACATGTTAAGGAGGGTGGAAGGAGATAAAGGAGGAGGAATCACTAATTTGTAAGAGGAAAGCAGAGCTGCCGATTTGAGTAGATTCAATGGCTTTTTGAAATTCACCGAAGATTCCACCGGTTGAGAAAAGGTTACAGAGTTTAGTTCAGTGTTTGACTGTAATGCTCGAAAAAACTAGCGTCTCTTATCTTTTTTCAACCGGTGTTGAGTCGTCGATAACTTTGAAAACTTACGGATATTTTAATTAATTAACGGCGTTTCCACCGATCGAGAAAAAGATTACAGGTCAGAGTATTTTCGTGCATTACAGTCATACACTGAATTTGAACAATGTAATCTTTTCTCAACCGGTGGAATCATCGGTGAATTTAAAAATTTCATTAAATCTACGCAAATCGGCAGCTCTGGAGGAAAGGAAGAAGAGGATAGGCGAAAAAGTTTAAAACATTATGCTGTTGAGAGTTTCGGCTCGCTTTTGGGAGCCGATTCTTTTTTTTTTTTTTTTTTTTTTTTTTTTTTTTTTTTTTAGGAAATGAGCATCTGCACGTTTCGGAGACGAACTTTATTAAAATTTAATGGTTTAGTTGACAAAGTAAGAACTTTGACTTGCAACGCTTCATATTCTTAGCATTATCTCGTGAGGTAATACGATGCTTGCATGAAGAACAATGCTTTCAGTAGAACTTCTGATTGTGATAAGGGCAACGCACAATGGAACAAAGATCCATTCTTATTCATACCAACGTGTTCATACCGTTCTAGAGTGGTAGGTAGTTTTGTACACTTCAGCTAGAGCGTTTAAAAGCCGTAAAATTGACTATGACAGCATCAGAAAACACTAAAATTCAGTAATAAACTCACAAATTGCAAAAAACACTAGACACTTTCCACCCCTGTATCTTTCCACCACGTGCACGATATTTCGCGGTGTTAGCGCTGCACATTCAAATAATTATGGTCGACTGTCATCACACCTGACTTCATAAACAAAGGAACAGTAAACACTGACAACGTCCGTTCGAATTATTAAGTCTCAATATCCTTAATTCCTTACAATAGGCTGTGAAAGGTATACGGAAACCGATATTTGCGTCGAAAAACTATCAAAATGAAACAATAACGCTCAGGAGTTAATCCAAGTATGATTCCAACTTCAATCATCATTCGTGGAACTCCTGTGTGTTATTGTTCCATTTTGTCAATTTTTCGACACAAATATCGGTCTGTGTACCTTCCACAACCTATTGATGATTGATGCAGAAAAGTGCGACGAAACTGTTGCTGAAGTCGGTCGACCTTCACCTTCATACTTTCATCGGAGTGGACTAGAATGTATATTGGCCGATGAAAGTTGGTTGAATGTGGCATTGTGGCAACTAGTGTGCAAGGTTTTTTTTTTGTTTTTTTTTTGTTTTTTTTTTTTTTGCTTTTGCTGCCCTACTCCCCCCTGCTTCACCACTCCGCCCTCAGCCTACCATTTGGAGAGCCGCGTCTCCAGACCAAAACCGTTATCAGATTAAAAGCATCAACAAACTATGGTTCGAATTTGCAGTTTCATTCTCTCTCTCTCTCTCTCTCTCTCTCTCTCTCTCTCTCTCTCTCTCTCTCTCTCTCTCTCTCTCTCTCTCTCTCTCTCTCTCTCTCTCTCTCTCACCTCCTCGTGTTCTCTTTCTCTCCCTCACTTTAATCTATTAAACGCTGTACAAAGCTAATCCGTTCCGTTCCAGGTGACTGATTCGCGGCTTTGTGCAAATATTTTAAAAATTCACGCAGGTTTTTTTTTTTTTTTTGTTTTTTTTTCTCCGAATAAGTTCAGCCAGGTTCGGGGAATGATAACTCTTCCGCGAAAGTTTAACATTTGCAGCTATTTTCAATCCAATGCTTAATTGATACTGGGGTTTTTCATTGGTTCACTGCCCACGCTTGTCTCACCCCCCCCCCCCCTTCGGATTCAGTTCCACTCATTCTGTGTTTGCTTTATTACGCCAAGCATTCCCGATGAGAATTCATCTCGAATTGAGTTGAGTGAGCAGTTACTAAGCGACGCGACGCTTTGGATTCACGATTGCTTTAGGTGCAGACAAAAAAATCTCTTTCTCAAGAGCAACTAAGTGAGTATAGAAGACACAAACGAGCAAAATGTCCTCTTTAACATGTAAACCCTGGCTACAGTGCAGATGAAATCGCTAATTGTGTTTGCAAATTAACAGGGTGTTGAAACTGTACCGAATAATATACGCGTTGAAAGTTCTGTAAATATGTTAAGGGATATCAGTTTTGTTAGAAAAAAAGTTGTCCGAAATCTTTGAGTATACACGATATAGAAAGATAACCGAATGTTGCTGAATATGTCCTTTTTCACTGAGAAGTACACTGCAGAAAAATGTTTTAATTGAAAAAAAAAAAAAAAAAAAAAAAAAAAAAAAAAAAAAAAAATTATTTTACTCACAATGTGAGGAAAAAATCCTTTATCTGCCACCGAAAATTACAAGGTGATCCCGCTCTTCTGAGCGTGCAATTTGGCAACATCGCAGTTCGTCCATGTTTAAACTCATGATAAAGATCAAAGTATTGGGTGTTCCACGAGCACCTTCTCACTTGACCTTTTACAAGTGTTTAAATGGACAAAATTCAACGTTGCCAAATTTCACGCCACGCCACTGAAGCACAGTCCAAACATTCTGGTAAAAGAGGGCCATACTCTCGAGGAATCAATTTAATTAAACGAAATTCTTGATTTCAGATGTTTGACTATCGAATCTTCTTTTACACTGGCTGCACTTCTAATGCACCGTGTTGTGGTACTTTTAATATCAATCGAACGACCTCTGACAAGTTCTGAATAAGTTTTAATTAAATTCGGACTCTAAAGCGAGCATAGAGACATTGCCAGCATATAGGTGGCAAAAGTTTTGCTCGTTGCCATGAAAGTTCGTGGTTGGGGGGGGGGGGGGGGGGATGTCAGAATATTTTGATACAAAGCGTTTTGAAATCCTAGAGCGAGTCACACCGCACAGTGGGGCGTTTCAATGAGAGGAGTCGGACATTGAATATTTGACTAAAAATGTAAAGAATGTTTTTACAATCGAAATACAAACAAACTGTAAAGGATGATTTTTGTACGAAATTATGCGATAAAAGCAGCGAAACAACTTTCAAACTTGTACGTCGCGTATTAAATGCGTATTAAAAAAAAAAAAAAAAACGTATGTACGCATTTAAAGTTGCGATGCTGTATGTCCGGCCTCCCCCTCTGACTCGCTTCCACTGTGCGCCGGCCCCACTATTGGGAGTAACTTCCAGTTGTTTACTTTATTCCAAGCTCTATCTCGGCGATCGGCTTCCCGTCAAAGTTGTAAAGTTCACTTTTAAAAGGAAATGAGTCGCGGTTAACTGACTTTCGATGCCTCGATGTCGTCCTGTCTTGCTGTTGCGGGGTAACAAGGCCCACCAGTAACAGTTCAAAAGTTCATTAGATAACCTAAGAAACCGCGATGTCATTCGCCGAATGGAAGGTAAATAGCAACAACAATTACTCTAGTAGCTGCAGTTTTGAAACCGTAAAACCTTCTTCGTAATCGAGTCAAAGAATATTATAATTTGCTATCAAATTTTCAATGGAGCTTTTGCAAACTTTTGCTACAGGCTTATTAATAGTTGATTATGGGGTAATACCCTGTAAAAATAACGATTAGCGCACTAAAAAATCACGAAATCCACTCCTAAACTCACAAAATGCTTTTAAACGCGAGACCGTAATGGCGGCCGAGACCGCGGTTTTCTTATGGCAATTCTGTGCTTCTTCTTCTTCTTGTGTGGTGTTGCGAGACTACCTCCTGTAGATGGCGCTGATTGAAAATAGGGAAACCTAATGCAAACCGCGGCCCCGGCCGCCATTACGGTTTCGCATTTAAAAGCATTTTGTGAGTTTAGGAGCGGATTTCGTGATTTTTTAGTGCGCTAATCGTTATTTTTACAGGGTATTACCCCATAATCAACTATTAATAAGCCTGTAGCAAAAGTTTGCAACAGCTCCATTAGAGGTACTTTCAGAAGTGTATAGGCGGACCTAGACCGATAATCTTTGGAATTTGTCAACATTATTTCTGATATTACTCGATGAAAATGAATAAAAATGAAATTGAGTGTTCACTTTTCAATGAGGGAAACTTTAAACGCAAAAGAATAAAGTCAGGAGCGAATTCGGTATTGATTTGAAGGAATGAAAGTTGAAAATTCACCAAAGATTATAGTTTTGGTCCGCCTGCACTTCTGAAACTACCTCTAGTTTGTACACTGAAAAAAAAAAAAGATTACCAGAAGTCCGACAGTTTGTGAACCTATGAAAGGGAGTGCACAATCACCAAAATTCTAGTGTTTGTACCATATAGTTCTTCAAAATGTTTAGGAAATTCTAGTTCTATGAAACTTTTCTGGTCTATTAAAACCAGAATTTTCTGGTCAAAGGACTAGACTTTCTGTCGTTCACATATTATCGTTGTGCTTCTGGTAATTATGACTATAGAATTAGGTATTATGACTATCGCTTCTTTTTCAGTGCAGTATACAACGAGCTGTATGGATAGAGAGAATTTGTGGGAAGTGATGTTGAGGCATGATAGAAATTTCCTATGGACTTTTTTTCACACAGGCTCAGTTTGTGTGCTTCTTTTTTTTTTTTTTTTTTTTTTCAACCCTTAAATTTTAAACAAAAAGTTATGGCAGATACTCATGAAATTGGTTTCAAACGAAAGTGCAAGTGTTTCAATCTCCAAACGACACTCGATAAGATGCATCGTTCTCCTAAAACCGTCTTTTCTATAGAACCAGTTTTTTTCTTCGGTGTTTATTGACATCACAGAACCCGCACCTATTGGCCGCAAAATCGAGCGCAAAATGAACCGAGCTGCGGAAGGCGCAGAGTAAAACTTTTATCGAGAGGCGCACGAATCGAAGGGGGGCGAATGTTGAATAAGAATAATTGATAAATCGAATGAGATCTGCATCGAAAAGTTTCACTCATTTAAGCTGAGAGCGTAGGAGGGAGGTAGGGGGGGGGGGGGGGGGGGGTCGAGAGGGGTAGAGGGGAGGTTCGGAGGTCGGGAGGTTAACAGAAAACCAGTGTGGGATAATTGGTTACATTTAAGAATTTCACTGCAGTGCGGATGAAAAGCGCCATTGGCTCATCAGTAGGAGGATAATGGGGGGCTGGGGGAGCGGAGAGATATGCAACAGGTTAGCTTGCAGAACCGTACCCGAGTCGGCGAGTCATTTCTGTAGCTCTCTCTCTGTAGTAGCAGCAAACAACGGCGGTGATGCTCCTCGCTGCACCCGCACTGTTCGATTTCTCTAGCCCCCCCCCCCCCCCCTACAAACCACCCGCCCCCTCCCCTGTCCATCCCTCGCTCTTTTTTTTTCACGCTGCGCTACCCCCTGACTTTTTATACCCGGATCCTTCTAATCCCCGAGATCAGGGGCGCCGACTTCATATAAATCATGTGGTATCTTTCAAATATTTATAAACTTCCCCTTTATCCCTTAGTCCATACTCCCCCCCCCCCCCCCCACCAGCGGTCTGCGTCCCTCACCCATCCACCTTCATACTCTTTTTCTAAGGTTTGCAAAGCTTCTTCCAGTGGCGGCTCGTGCAATTTGGCAACAATGCTTGCCCTCCATTCGATATTATTTTACAACAATCGATTGTTGTTGAAGCAGCGCTTCACGATCGAATCGACTATTTTTTTTACGTATATACAGAGGTCTAAGGAGCTATAGCGATAGAAAGGATTTGTGGGACGTGATCAGTGGCGGCTCGTGTAATGTGGCAACAACGCATTCTCTCCATTGAAACATATGTAAAACAATCGATCTTCAGGAGGTGCAACGCACCCCCAAGATATCGATACTTTTGCATTTATTTAAATGGCAAACAAGCAAGGTTGCCAAGTTGTACGAGCCGCCACTGGACGTGATATTGAAACTTCAAAGAGGCAGCATAGATGGAAATCTCTTATGGACATTGTCACATCAGGCTCGGTTTGTTTGCTTCACTTTTTTGAACCTGTATATTTTCAAAATGAAATTGGGACAAACATATTTGAAATTGGTCACAGACGAAGTGCAAGTATGTTAGAGTGGCTATCTGGACACAGAAATTGATATAACTGTTTCTTCTGGAAGGATTTGCACGATAAGTAAACTGAAATCGTCGAACGCCTTCAATTTCCCGGATATGCAAAATCAAATCCACGGAGTATGACTACCCAATCAAGCAAGCGTTGATTATTTTTAGCAATCTGCCTGTAAAATGGTTCAATCGTTCTGAGGAGTTTTTACAAATAGTAAAACGGAGCAAACCCTTCAACAGGAGCGGACCGTGGTTTCCAGAGGGGTAAGGGGGCAAGAATGAAATTTTGTCGCCCCTCAAAATTGTAAATTTGGTAACTTTTTTTTTTTTTTGTTTTGTTTTTTTTTTTTTTTGATTGTTCGCCCTGATTTCGCCGCTCTCGGAGAATTGCCGCCCGGGGATTTGCCGTGGCGAAGGGGGCGATCGCCCCCCCCGTTCGGCCCAAAGAGTGGGAAAAGAGAGGAGAGGAAAGGAGAAAGGAAGAGCGTAAAATAGTAAAAGGGGTCACTAAGGGGCAAAAATACCAAGTTTGCCCCCCCTCGTGTTTTCTGAATGCCACTTTCCAACACCAGGCGACATCAGAGTGGTGTTGACTGCTGTTTTGTTGAATCCGCGTTGAATTCAGCGTGCCTCAAATCTTCCCTATGTATTTTAGCGTAGCGCTCCGTTTCCGTTTGTCTCTGTTTGCCACATAAATCGACATTAACCTCCTCAAAGCTTTGACCAAACCTCGACCAAAGCTTTGGACTTTTACGGTAACGTAAATGTAAGTTTTCATTAAGTGGCGGTGTTGAAATCTGTACAGGAGACAGAAGAGAGTCTCTCCACTACTCGCAGTGGCGTCGCGTGCCATCTGGCAACTTTGCAATTTGGCCATTTAAATCCATATAAAAGGTCGAACTGTTGGAGGTGCTCAGTGCACTCCCTCGAATCGATATTTTACATGGTTTTAAATGGTCAAATTGTAACGTTGCCAGTTGGCACGCGACGCCACTGACTACTAGCACGAACAATGAACCGTCATTTAAAAAAATATATGAAACGAACTCGAACTCTAATGGGTCTGTTGCAAACTTTTGCTACAACGATTGAGAGTGTATAGTCTATTGTAAAATCGCGTGAAAAGTCCATTGGTGGCATCAGAAAGTCATAAAATGCAGTAATAAACTCACAAGAGGCGTTTAATTAAATCCAAGATGGCGGTAAAATATCGAGCAATCTATATGTATCCACCTTTAACATCCAAGGATTGCCAACGTTGACAACCTCGTAGCTTCAGAGGTTATGTGTTTTATTTACGTTGTGATTGGGTGTGATCGATATTGTGAGGTTGGCTATCCTTGGATGTTCGTGGTGCATGCATACAGGTTGCTCGATATTTTACCGCCATCTTGGATTTCATTCAGCGTATCTTGTGAGTTTATTACTGCATTTTATGACTTTCTGATGCCACTAATGGACTTTTCACGCGATTTTTACATGAGATTGAACATCCTTTGGCGCTGTAGCAAAAGTTTGCAACAGATCCATTGTCTCATTCACTCCATGCATGCAAAAGGCATTGGCCTCATTATTCGGAAACACTTCACGAGAGTGCGGCGGGCTGAAAACACCATGGAGTGCCATAGCGCAAAATGTTAAACATAGAGCTTAGTTCATTTGCACATAGGTTAAGCTCTTTATTCGTGAGATAAACAATTTAATCTGCTCACGACATGAATACGTGTGCTCGCACGAAATTTCGTTTCTGTATTAACCTTATTTAATTTCATCTATTTTATAATTCTTTCTTTTTCGTCCTCAAAAAAAATTATTTTCCCTTCATCATACCGCAAAAAAAGAGATGTTTTGTCATTAGATGTTTGTTTTATATGCGTAATACACGTATAATGTTGATTCGTTTAGATTAAGCTAGGGTGCGAGAAAAGTCGTATCACGAACCTACCATGGGCATGGCCGGATACAGGAATATGTCTATCTCCCTCTTCTCATATTTGAACACGTGTGTTAGAAAAGGAAAGCAAAGGGGGGGGGAGGCTATCACGTGACTTTAGCCCATATCTCCGTCTCTTCCTAATACACGCGTTCAAACGGGAGGAGAGAGAGAGGGAGAGGGAGGGAGAGGGGACGGGGAGAGAGAGAGAGAAAAAGAGAGAGAAAGAGACAAAAATTCCTGTATTCGCCCGTGGAACCTACCTTCATCAAGACTTAAACGTATTTACCGTGTCACGCGGATAATGTTATGCAGTTGAGTTTGACCTACTCGCTAACACTGGAATCAGCCTCTCCCAGCTCCGGGGTAAAACACGTGTGCGTGATACGTGATGCTCGAGCCGAGCACTGAAGCAACTGAGCGAGCACGTTAGATATGTAAAAGCTTTGCCGAAATACTCGCGCATAAAAGAGAGGTAGTGTGTGTGTGTGTGTTTGTGTAGTGTGTAGCGCTTTTCTGGTATAAAAAGAGCTCGCTTGAGATAGGAGTAACGATTCCGAGAACGGACTGAAATAAGATCCCCTGGGCTCCAAGTTACAGCACAGTCACTTGGTCAAACCAAGTGACTGTGCATTTAAATTATTACTGTGACATGAGAGGTTATTGCAAGCTTGTCCCTCATTACTGATTAGCCCCTTGAACCTCTTTCCAGGAATTCGTGAAGGGATTTTGCAATTTCGTTATTTATGAATTGTAGGGTTGGCTTTCATGTGAATGTGAAAAGCTGCGGGAAAAAAACCACTGGCGTATGGAATTCAGCCTATCTTAAAGCGTTGATTTTTCTATGGACGGAATCGGAGACTGCTTTCTTTTCGTGTATCTAATCTGCCTGTGTGTCGTGGTTAGTTCAAAACATATTTTTTTTCAAATTAAATTCCTTTGAGTGAAATATTCCCGTTACATAGCGACAGTGGCGTAGCACGCAATTGGGCGACGTTGTAATGTGTCCATTTAAACCCTCGTAAAAGGTTGAATACAAAGGTGTTCACCGGACGCCTTATAGTTCGATCTTTTTAATGGGTTTAAATGGGCACATTAAAATGTTGCAAAATTGCACGCTACGCCACTGCACAGCGAAAAAGTATAGACCGGTAGCTGTCCTCCGGCGAGGTATACCGAGCCGCACGATTCTAAAAGCTAAACTTTGAACCTTTATTTCTTTAATTAAATTTTGGGTTATGCAAGGTGAATACTGAATAGAACCGTTATGCATTGATTCTGGACGATCCAATCAATACAAGAGGAATTATGCGATAAGCGTTCTCCTATGTTTTGACTCGATTGAGGGGCCATTTATACGCGTCAAGTCAGCCGTTTGGGCGTCACTTATTAATTCTTATACTCCACGTGCAAATATCGTTTGAGAGAAATTTTCATGACATTAATTGAGTGCTGATTGTGGACGCCCTTTTCAGAAAAACCATTCATTTGTCAAAACTTTGTAACGTGGCACGGCGTGGGTGCTGTGAGCCCCACTCATTTTAAATATTCCCGCCCTTATTCTCAGCTTGTTCTATTCGGTAGTCGGAGGTAGTGGTCGCGCGATCCAGGGAGCCAATCATGGGGCGCCTTCAACAGAGCCACCCCTGGTTGGCCACATGTGGATCGCAGGCACTCCATCTTGTTTCTTCACTTCTAAGTGTGCGCTCGTGGTGATAAGTCAAATTATGTGAGTAATTAAAAGAGCCCCTGGGCCTTATGCCCAAGGGTTTCCCTGTTGTTAGTTTGTTTCTTCATAAAGCGTCGGGTCGGGTCGGTACAAATATTTTCACCTTCCTTTTTATCCTCGGATTTTTTTCCTCCGATAATTTTCTAATCTAAACCAAAAATCACTGTGTTCTTTTTCACATCACCTCTCTATTCTATAAATTACTGCTAAATCTCGTGCCTTGGCCATGCCGAAAGGCATACAGGTAGCAACTTCGGGGGGCTCAAGCAGGGGTGCAGAAACTTCTTCGCCTCCACACACAGAGGACACACAGAGGACGGTGTCCACAATTTTTCTTGACTTTTTTGTGCGCTTATTTTAACGCGCAAACAAAAATTTTGGCTTAAAACAGCGCTCTCACTGAAAATTTAGCCTGGCCTAGCATGTAGGATAAACCCAATCGACATTATTTGGTTGGTCAAAGTATTAAAAAAACAAAAAACAAAAAAAAAAAAAAAAAACAAAAAAAAACTAATTTTCTTCTATAGGCAGTATCCACAATTTTCACGCGACCGTACGATCGCGTGATCGAGGATTTTCTGCCTCCCTGGGCCCAAGCTCATCAATAGACCTTTTGCGTACATAATTGTATGGAAGAAATTCCTATTTTTACCTCTAATACAACCTGCAAATGAATGTGCATACTTTTATTACACCCTGCATAGTTATATCGGGGACTGCTCAAAGAATGAACGATTTTATAATGTAATTTCCCGATAGCTAACAAGTGGGTTTTGAAGGTTTTTTTTTAAATGTGTGCATTATAATTTTTGCGGAATTTTACGTCAGAATCAATTTGTCAGGTATTGAAGTAGGAAAAGCACGCAGAAGACCCATTGGGTATACCTACCTTACCCCCCCCCGCATCACAAAAAATATTAACGATACCAAAAGGAACAATAATACAGAGACTGGAACCACTGGCGCAACCAGGATCTCTTCCATCTCTCTCATTTCCCATTTGAATGTATGAGTAGGAAAAGGACAGAAGGAGGGGGTTTTATCCCATTATCCATCCTTGTCTAACATACGTTTCTTAATGGAGAAAAGAGAGAGATGAAGAAACTCTCGGTGCGCTACTGACTGGAACTAATGGAAGAGTCAGCAAAGGAGAAGAAACTAGGGAAGGAGGTAGAGAGGGGACGAAAAGTAAAGAAGCTTTGGCAAAAATGGAAATCCTCCGCATTTCCAGTCTTCCAGAGTTGGAGGCAGTGGCGTAATTAGAAATTAGCTTTCTCTCACTTTGCCCATTAAAATGTGTAAGTTAGAAAAGGATAGGAAAGGGGGATCAATCCCCTCTTCCTATCCTTTTTCTACCTGTTCATTCGGGTGAGTAAAAATAGAGATAGAATGATTTCTAGTGACGCTACTGGTTGGAGGCTCGGAATCATTGCTTCTCTGTTTAGAGAGATCATAATGCACATTTAATGAGGGAGATTATATACTTTATTGGAAGCGGACGAAAGAAGCACAGGGAGCAATAGAGGGCATGTGCATTTGCGAGGAAAAGGGATGACCGAGGGGAGGCAGGGAGGCAATAGGGGGAGGGGGGGTGGAAATAATCTGCCGGGAATGGGCGGCGGTGCGGTGGTGGGTGGGTGGAGAGCTGTGTCTGTTGGTTGGTCGAGACTCGTCATTAATAACGGAAAGGGATTGCATTGTAGCAAATACTCATATCTTTTTTACCTTCTCGGCGAATGCTTCTCATCCCTCTAATTCAAAAGTAATTGTAAATTTATATAAAATTTTTTCACATAACAAGTCGTTCTCTCCCCCCCCCCCCTCCCTCGCTCTCTCTCCTCTCTCTCTCCCTCTCTCTGACCCTCTCTCTCTCTCCCTCTCTCTCTCCCCCCTCTCTCTTTCTCTCTCTCTCTCTGACCCTCTCTCTCCCCCCCTCTCTCTCTCTTTCTCTCTCTCTCTCTCTCTCTCTCTCTCTCTCTCTCTCTCTCTCTCTCTCTCTCTTTCTCTCTCTCTCTCTCCCTCTTTCTCTCCCTCTTTCTCTCCCACTTTTCAGCAAGAGATAATTATTCAAGCATTTAACTCCTTTGATTCTGAATAGTTCCCCCGTTAACGTTCCTCGTTCCAACGCGTATAGACGATTCATTGAATGGTATTAAACCTACCCCACGCTATAGAAAGTGTGTCGATTCTATTGGAAAAACCTCTCACAGGGTGTTTAGAAAGTTCGAGCTTATACAGGGTGTTACAAAACTCTTGTGCCAAACTTTTGGAGCATTTATTTGAGGCCAAAATAACCCCCCCCCCCCCCGATAAATATGGGTCCGAAAAAAAAACCTCAATTTTTTTTTAAACTTGGGGGGGGGGGGGGTTGCAGCTCAAAATAGAGGCATTTTCGGACCCATGTTTATCGTAAGAAAAAGTCTTGTTTCGGCCTCAAATATATATGTTCCGGAAGTTTGGCATATGAGTTTCGAAACACCCTGTATAGTGAAATGTAGTGAATGGAAGAGGAATCGAAAACCAGGAATGTTTTAAGATTTCAAAGGCTTTCAAAGGTTGATTTATCATAATGTAAGGACCCAATTATTCAGTGGCGGCTCGTCCAATGTGGAAAGTGTCCTCTATCGTCATTTAAACCTTTGCAGAAAGATTGACTTACGGTGAGGCACGGTGTTTCATCAAAGAATCGATTATTTTACATAGTTTTAACCCTTTTGTAGTGGGTAGGGGTCTTTTATAGCTCGAGGCTGAAGAGACGTAGACAAGAGATACGAAACAAAAACAGTATATTATACCAAACTAAATCTATAATCACAAACTCGTCAACTCCAACGGCTAACAGCGATGTCCCTAAGACGCCCTGACAGTAACCTAACCTCAAAAATCGTACACTCTGAGCTCTGAGCTCCAAACCACAATTGAGAGATCACAAAGATCCAAATCTCAATGCAACTAGATGAGAGATCACCAAGATCCAAATCTCACCGGACGTCTCTCTGAGGAGTGCGACCATTAGGCTACTGTCAGTGTATCTTATATAGTCCTCAGAATCCAGAGGAGGATCCATACGTCAGAGTAACCACTGATAACAAGACGCATAGAATCTGTAGATGTTTTGAGACAAAGCATCAACAAACTCCGAAATCTTGTTTTCAATGCTTAAAACTAACGCATTTAGCCCACCATAGATGCCGAGAAACCGCAGATTCACATTGACACAGCGCGCGATGTTTACGCGATCCGCGATCGCTTAAACAAAACACTTGACCGACAGTGTTGCCAGATGTATACTCCTAATATATCGCTATAGTGGGTATGGCATACGCCATCCCATTACTCTTTCATACCTGGTATACATTTCAATGTACATCTGAATAACATGCACTGAGAGAATTATTTTTTTAATCCAATGTATAATTTGTTTGTGTTAAAGAAACTGCACAGTGAAATATTGACTACGGAGAAATTCCTTTAACTCAAGCAAAATGTCTGTTGTTTTCAAGTAAAAGATTCCTTGTTGTGACAGTGATTCTCCTTCATGCAATCAGAATTTTACTTCGCGCATAAGGAAAACTATGACAAGTAAACGTGTTTCCTTGTTTTTAATGAAGTGATTTCTGTCAGTGTAGAATCTTATGGAGAAAATGATATGCATATCGTTTAATATGAGAAAATTGTACGCAGATCAGGTATGATGGCCAAAAATCCATTCCTGATCAAAAAATATTTTCAGGTTCGAAAGGGTTAAAAGGAGGGAATCCATTCTTGCCACATTTATGAACTTTCAATATTATTTAACCATATGTGGCTTGGAGCGGCTGCATGTGCACAAACTTTCTGTGGCGTCTGTCTGTCTGTCTGTCCGTCCGTCCGTCCGTCTATCTATCTGTCTGTAACCATGAAACGTGAAACCCAGCATAACTTTGAACTTTTGATCCATGTGCATCCAAATTTTGCGGAAATGTTGATTTTATTATTCCTTGGAAGGGCCTTTTTTTGTTTTTTTGAGAGTTTAATTTGTAGGTTAGTTATGGATGAAAAATGGTTTTCATTAAGATCAAAGGGAAAATGGGTCAAAAAAGGGAAAAATTTGAATATTTCATAAATGGATCTTTGGATTTGGATAAAAATATGAAAGGGGGGCCTGAGAGTCTCCCCCAGAATATATATGTCTGGGGGTTTCCCCCATAATATTAAAGGTGGATCTGGGGGTCACCATAAGATTAAATTTGATGCGCGAAATTGTTCGTTTCTCCATTGAAACACGTGTGTTACATGAGGATATCAAAGAGGACGAAAAATCTTCTTTCTGTCCTCTTTCTATTATTTATGCATCCGAAGGAACGATGAGAGAAAGGTGAGAGGTCCTGGTTGCTTTACTGTCTATTGAATTAATAGCTCTTTCTCCAAGAGTAATTTATGACCAATCGTAAATGCTTTCCATCATTGAAGTTAAATAAAATAGGAATTTTTAAATGGAAATTGCATCCATTTGCATTTTAATCGACACGATTTATTACCAAAACTAGCAACATTGTTTGCTATTCCGATTTGATCGCTTTCATTGATTCAATCATTTACGTCATATGATAATGTTTTTCGAAGGCCGTAAAAGCTTGAAGAATTTGAAGATTATAGTTTTGGCAAAGCATTTTAGAATACGGGTTAAAGTCCCGTCATTGTAAATCTGTAAATCTATTGATTGCGCGTCGCTTTGATGGCAAGATTTTCATGGTGTTGGATTATGAGGGATATTGTGAACGAAGAGATGGAAATTACCAGCAGTGCAACCATTAGTACACGGAAAAAAAAGATTAGTGAAAATAACCATACGGATACCTGATTTTGGCACCTGCAAGATGGCATGGTAAACTTGATCAGAAATATGGTACATTTACCGATACTTTGAGTAAATTCGACATGCAATCAGGGAACATCACCTAGTACCTAGTCAAAACAAAGTAAACTTCTGGTTAACGCTACCATAACATCTAGCAGGTGCCAAAATCAGGTATCCGTATAGTTATTTTCACCGTAGTTTTTTTTTCCGTGTATCTCTCTTATTCTCTATTTAAATGTAAAAGTAGAGACACGATTTTAAAAAGGGATTTTCCATCTCCTTGTCTATCCTTTTCTAACATACTTGTTTCAGTCGCAAAAAGAGAGGGATAAAGGATCACATGTTGCGCTACTGCAATTACTTACACGGAAAAAAAACTACGGTGAAATTAACCATACGATAGCTGATTTTGGCACCTGCTAGATGTTATGGCAATGTTAACCAAAAGTATACTATGTTTTGACTAGGTACTAGGTGATGTTACCTGATTGCATGTCGAATTTACTCAAAGTATCGGTAAATGTACCATACTTCTGGCCAAGTTTACCATAACATCTAGCAGGTGCCAAAATCAGCTATCGTATGGTTAATTTCACTAATCTTTTTTTTCCGTGTATTACTAATCCAAAAATTTTGTCATTGATTTCTTTTTTGTTTTTTTTTTTTTGTTTTTTTTTTTTTTTTCAAAATTTTGTGAAATTAGCCTGAATAAATTACTTACAATCTATCTTGAATCGATTTTCAGAAAACTCTTACCGCGAAAAGTCAACTTTGTTCCAGTGGCGTCCCGTGCAATATGGCAATGTTGCATTTTTCCCCATTTAAACCATGCAAAATATCGATTCGAGGCAGTGCGCAGTGCACTCTCATTAGTTCGACCTTTTACATGCGTTTGAATGGACAGAGTGCAGCGTTGCCAGATAGCACGCGGCGCCACTGGTTTGTTCGTTTGTTTGTTTGGTAACTGGTACTTTACTATAGTAAAGGGCAAGTCAGGATTCGTCCAATAAGAGAAAAATATAAAATGAGCTGTTTTTCTTAAAAAAAAAAAAAAAAAAAAAAAAAAAAAACTGATGGGAAAAATCATAATCTAAAGTTTCAACATAATTTTCATATTTCAAGCAGAACAATCAAAGGAAGCTTGATGAGAAAAAATATTTGACTTTGTTAATAGTAGGTAAATTTAAAAATTAGAATCTTACGAGGGATCGAAAGTGTCCGCTCGATATAACCACTTCATTGAGAGTATATAAGAACGCTAATTCAAAAAAATAAAGGAAAATGAGAAAATCATGTAAGTAAGCCCCCAATTTAAAAAGTAGCAAAAATCAACGAAGCAAATGAAATAAGGTGTTAAAGTTTACGAAGATATATTCCTCTTCCCTACAAGAATAACATGCAGCAATCCCTTATGTCTGTGCGACGTTACGAAATTACCTATATTTTCACGGTTGTCATCGTAACTCGAAGCCCTGTAACTCGAGAATTGGGTAGATGAAATAAGCAGCCTTATAGCAGTTGTTATTTATGGGCACAAGGAAACAGGTAATAAATGTACCCCACGAGACCAATGAAACAAAATATGTCAATGAATCTAAGTAGAGAAAGGAATGTAGGAAAAGGCGAGAGACAACTAAAAATCTTATTTCATTTGTTGCATCAACACTAAGAGGAGACGCTAAGAGCGTATGGATGCACCGAGAGCATTATATTATTTATTTTAACTTATTTTAACTTTTTTATTTCTTTATTTTCTCAAACCATTTTCAACGGAAGAGTTTTTTTTTTTATTATTATTTTTTTTATATATATATATATTGATGACGGATAGAAGATATCCGTTTGCTACCGATCAAATTCATTTTTATAAAATAATTCTGATTGGAGTGAGATTCTGATAAGTTGAACTTAATTTTTTTATGGAGTTGTTAACAGTGGCGTAGCGTGCAATTTGACAATTTGCAGTTCGTCCATTTAAACCCATGAAAAAGATCGTAGTGTTGGTTGTTCGGTGAACAACTTCGCATACCTACGATTTTTTACATGGGTTTAAATGTGCGAAATACAACGTTGCCAAATTGCCCGCTACGCCACTGATACTCAGATCTTATTGTTAGTCTCAACCGAATTAAATCCCACTTTGGTGTTTATCCTCATCTCATGTGAAAACACTTTGAAAAAAAAAAAAAAAAAAAAAAAACTGCTTTTTGATAGCTTATAGCATACACTCTATTCTACATACACACCCTTATGCCAAACAACTCTTCAACTCATAAAGAAAATGGTTTTTTGTTTTGTTTTACTGAAATTGCAGAAACCACAATTCCTAGCTTGCGCTTTGCATTTTTGGAAAGCTTTTGAAATTCTAAGTGTTCTGTAATTTCATGTGTAGATTTCGGTTCGCGCAATATTCATCCCGCAGACAAAATAGGATTCGAGACCATACTCAGTAGCCGTAGCCGTGCGCGCGGTGGCATATTTATTTTTCGGAGCTCATCAGTCAACGTATGGACTATGTTTGCGGTGTTCTGTTGAGACCCCGAAGAAAAACAGTTGCCACCACGCGCAAACATGGGCAAGATAGATAGTGCGTGGTCTCTATTAAATTGTCTCTGGTTCATCCTTTAACAGAAATGGAGCTGTTGCAAACTTTTGCTACAGACTTATTAAAAGTTGATTACGGGGTAATACCCTGTAAAAATAACGATTAGCGCACTAAAAAATCACGAAATCCACTCCTAAACTCACAAAATGCTTTTAAACGCGAGACCGTAATGGCGGTCGCGGGCCGCGGTTTTCATTGGGGTTCCCTATCTTCAATCAGCGCCATCTACACGAGGTGTTCTCGCAACACCACACAAGAAGAAGAAGAAGCATACAATTGCCATAAGAAAACCGCGGCCCGCGACCGCCATTAAGGTCTCGCATTAAAAAGCATTTTGTGAGTTTAGGAGTGGATTTCGTGATTTTTTATTGCGCTAATCGTTATTTTTACAGGGTATTACCCCATATTCAACTGTTAATAAGCCTGTAGCAAAAGTTTGCAACAGCTCCATTGTTGAAGCCCCGAACCAAAACGAACCATTTTACATGCCTCATTTTTGTTGTATTAAGTATCGACTTAATTTTAGGACTAAAGATTGATTGAGATCTAAGAGTATACTGAAGTTAATAAAGACTGATATAAACGTCGACTGACATGATCAGAGTATATCGCGAATATTGACATAGAGGTTTCCTACAGGAAGTCACACCTATAGCAAGGCAATAGTCCTCCTGCCGAATAACACACTGATGACTACACTACCAACATAATATAAATGTACTGTATCACAATATACAACACTTTGCAAAACACTGGCACTTGAAGCATGTGTTGGGTCTCTGTTTTTCTCTGGACCGATTGCCGAAGATTGCTAAAAATATACTCACTTTCCAACATAGCTGACCTGAAGATGCCCGAAGTTTCTTTTGATTTTGTTTTTGTTTTTTGTTTTTTTTCAAAACTAATTAAAGTCTCAGTTTTGACTTTATAGAGTACTAGCCGTTCCAAGCACCCTGCGGGCGCCCTCCACGGCCAGCATTCTAGGGTTACGGGCTAGTTGGTAGTTGGTAAAAAATGAAAAAAATGAAACGGAGAGTTGGTGCTGAGAATCAAAGAGATTAAAATGTAAAAATATGAGCGCAAAGCGCTTGCACTTTCTTGTATTAAATAAAAAAAAAAAAAGATATTGCCGGGCAATGCGTGAAAAGAACCAATAAGACGCGGAGGATACCAAAATAAAAGCGTTGAAAATCGAAGAGGAATTATAAAAGAGAAGCGAGTGCTTGAAGGTTACATATAACGGTGACAATCCAAGGTAAAAATAAATGCACAATGCGCTAAGAATGTTTTCTTAAAAAAAAAAAAAAAAAAAAATCAAGACCATACTGCAAAATATTAGGAACGTAATTCAACGATCCCGAGTGATATAAGTCGAAATGATAAAAATTCAAAGAATAAAATGAAAAGAGAGGAAAGAAGAAGAAAGGCAAACGAATGGTTAATACGAAGAATGGGAGTGCGTTAGTCGAGAGAGATGAGCGTCCGTAAGGAGTGGAGAGAAGAGAAGGTTGCAGGTTCGGGCGAGCGACAGAAAAATTTTGGAGAAAGAACGAAGTATACTCTGTTCCAGATAACATTGCACCTGAGTCGGACGAATTAAAACCGTAAATGGCAACAGCGCGTCCTGAGCCATGGCGTTCTCGAACGCTGAGCACGTGGTAGTCTTTTTGTCCGAGGCTCTATTGTCCGGCTCGGGGTCTGAACCTTTTTACACAGCTAGTGAACGACTTTCGGCAGAAAATTAAATTTTTTTGTGCTTACGATTTTTGAATTTTCGACTTGAAATTCGTATTCTACTGAACGTGTCGAGAAAATCGATACCAAATTATCGGGGGGAAAATTCACGTTTAGTAAATATGATGCGCGATTCGTCTGATTTAATGTCCGCCTCATATGTATTAAGCATGAATTTTTTCCCCTACAGTTTGATATCAATTTTCTCAACACATTCAGCAGAATACGAATTTTAAATCAAAAATTCAAAAATCGTAAGCACAAAAAATTTAATTTTTCTGCCGGGAGTCGTTCACTAGGTGTGGAAAAAGGGTCCGGCCCCGAGCCGGACAATAGAACCCCGGACAAAGCGACCACCCTGCTCTGCGTTCGAGAACGCCACGGCTAAGGACGCGCTGTTGCCATTTACGATTTTTATTCGTCCGACTCAGGTGCAATGTTATCTTTAACAGAGTATAATCAGTGCGCAAGAGATGAGCGACGAACGAACCTCCCCCCTTCACCGCTCTCGCTGCACTGACTCGTCAACTGATAAAGTGAGACTCTGCCGAGCGTAGAGTGGAGGGGAGGGGCAGATCAGAGAATCCAGCGCAGGCGATGGCGCGGAGCATCTCGTCACCTCGCTGTCCGTGCGTCGTGCGAAAATGATTTTTCACTCTTATTTTAAAATTCAATTTGCGGCGCTCACAGACAACTTTTTAGAAAACTAATGCGACAGATTTTTTCTAAATACCCTAAGGAATCATCGTGTCAAATTTGAGGGAAATCGCTTCGGCCAATTTTCGGGAAATAGAAAAAACATTTTGGAGGGACGTCAGCTTTATATATATAATTCTGTGACTGAACCATGCTAGTGGCACATCTCAAAGCCCTAAAGTGAGCATTGAACCTGCTCAGAATGAATCATGCATCATTGCAAGTACTCGACTTTCCTCCCCCCGTATACACCTATCTCTATCTTCATTTGGCGCGAAAGAAAATGAAAAAGAATCTCTGCGCATGAAAAAGGGAGTGCGTCGAGAGCAGTGTTGCCGTTTTTCCGCGGATATTTATCCAATTTTTTCTTTTTGCGATTTAAGTGTGAAAATTGGCGCAATTTATAATAAGGAATTCTGGCAACATTGGTTGAGAGTTGCGGTCGTTGTGCACGGATTTCCAAGGACGTCACGTCGTGCGCAATGAACAGTAGTCGTTGCGTTGATTCCGTAAGGGAAGGGCTCTGTTGCTGGGGGGGGGGGGGGTGCCCGGTGCGTGTCATATTCCGTGTGATTTTACCGAAGGGGAGCGAGAGTGAGGGAGAGGGTGGGAGAGAGAGAGAGAGAGAGAGAGAGAGAGAGAGAGAGAGAGAGAGAGAGAGAGAGAGAGAAAGAGAGAGAGAGAGAGAGAGGGGGGGAGGGGTGAGGGAGCGAGGGAGAAAAGGAGAGAGAGAGAGAGAAGGTGAGGAGGAGAGACAGAGAGTGAAAGAGAGGTAGGTAGAAAGATGGGTAGGGATAGGGAGAGACGGAGAGAGAGGTAGTGATAGGGTGATAGGGAGAGAGCGTGAGGGTGAGAGAGAGAGAGAGGGTAAGAGAGAGAGAGGGCGAGAAGGAAAGGGAAAAAGAGACAGAGTGAGTGAGAGGGCAGCCTCTCGCTCTGAAGCAAGTTGTCGAGTGCCGAGGACGACTCTGGATTCGGTAAAGCCAGCCACTTTAGCACGATCGAAATCCGCTTTGCGGTTGAGTTACTCAGGTACGGGCACATGTGCACGGCTCTGAAGTTTGGTGTTTCTTATAAAGCAAAATAAAATTAGTCAATGACCCAAGAACAAAGATGCCTTTGGTTCGTGAGTTTCGTGGTTATAGGAGGACGCAATTTCATACAAAGTGAAGAGTTTTAAAATAGATATCACAGTTTTTTTGAAAATCAGCCGAGTGTATCATCCGAAGTGATTTTGTCCAATTTTCTTTTGTCCGTTTATTTGCTGAGCTTTTTTCGGACATGCTTACGTCCTTAGTCAGGGTATGTTTTACGTAACAAAAATATGCTACGAGTAAGGACACGTGTCAAAAACCAAGTAATCAAAAGCATAATAAGCTTATTTGTTGAAATTTTATTTTTTCGGTAATTTTGAACGTAAATCCGAAAAGTTTCGGTATGCTGCACGATGAAAACGTCTCTCACTCTATACACATTACACAGTGCTAAGCGTTAATTTCAATTTGAAAGTTATTTGACCTTTTTAACTGCAGTGGTTGTTGCCATTATGTTTGATTCGTTCTTCTCAATTTTACATAACATAAGCTTCAAACGCTTTGTTTGCGCCGTAGCAGATGACAACAGCCCAATAATCAGAAATCAGAAGAGGATCCATCCACCGAAAGCTTTTCTGACCATCAAATAATTCATGTAGTTATTTAGGAGGAAGTGAAAAAGAGAATATGAGAAACATCTCAGTTCTCTTCTTGTTTCTCTACGGATCCGCAGTTGGTTTTTTTTTTTTTCTCTTCTTTCTTGCGACTTCCTTTCCACCATTCGCGGATATTTCAAAGGCTTCGGGCAGACACAGAGAATGAAGTCAAAGACAGTGCATGCGCGGAAAAAAAAGGAAGCATAGGTAGACGTTTGCATGCTCAACGTTAAGTTTGTTAGGGCAACCTTCTCCACCCCTCCACCCTTCCACCCCTCCACCCCTCTTGATCCCCAACGGGTGCAACTTCTCAATCGTGACTGGGCCAAAGCTCGTCGGCTCGTCGTCTCCGTCTTTTCTACCGGCATGAAATCATTAGAAAAGGATGAAGAAAAAACCTGGGGGGGACAGGGAGAAAGAGATAGAGCTCGAGACAGAGAGCGAAAGAGAGAGTGAGAGAGAGGGAGAGTGTGGGAGAGAGAGAGAGAGAGAGAGAGAGAGAGAGAGAGAGAGAGAGAGAGAGAGAGGGAGGGAGACAGAGACAGAGAGCGAAAAAGAGAGTGAAAGAGAGAGAGTGTTGGGGAGAGAGAGGAAGGGCGAGAGAGACAGAGGGAGAGGGAGAGAGAGAGAGTTGGAGTGAGAAAGTGTTGGAGAGAGAGAGAGAGAGAGAGAGAGAGAGAGAGAGAGAGAGAGAGAGAGAGAGAGAGAGAGAGAAAGAGAGAGAGAGAGCGAAAAAGAGAGTGAAAGAGAGAGAGTGTTGGGGAGAGAGAGGAAGGGAGGGAGAGAGAGAAAGAGAGAGAGAGGGTGAGAGAGAGAGAGAGGGAGAGAGAGAGGGAGAGAGAGAGAGGCGCGGTAAATGTGGATTCAATTTTGAGAAGGAGACAAAAAGTTTTTCATCAAAGGCTCGTCAGTCGTCGTCACAGGAAGAAAAACAAACAGGATTCGGAGAAATTTGAATTGAAATGAAGAGACGTTCGGAAAGAGCTTTATGCTTTTGAATACATTAAGAATCGATTGAGAGAGGAAGATATGCCTATGCCAGAAAGAAGAGAGCAGGCTCGCTTGAAAAGCAAAAACAGCTTTGATTCGCTGAAACTGATGGTTTTGTTTTTAAAGGCTGTGTGCTTCCGATGAATCCTGATGGGCACATGCTGCCCTTTTCTGTGAACTGAACGTGCCTTTTTGGGCAGAATGGGACTGGTGCAAACTTTTGCTGCAGCATCATAGAGCGTCGATTCTTAGGTAAAATTGGGTAAAAATCACATTGGAAACATTGAAAAGTCACAGAAGGCGTTCTTAGGAAAGCCTATAAAGATGGCGGTCGAATGGACTAATCAACTCTGCATCAGGGCTACCGTTTTGCGGATCTTTAATGAAATTCTATAATCCATCAGTAATTTAACCGGTTGAAGGAAAATGTTATTGATTTGGGTATTTTTATAACGATTGTTAAACTTCTCAACCCAAACATACAATCTTTGCTTCAACCGGTGAATCACCGATGGATTGTAGAATGCCATTAAAGATCCGCAAAACGGCAGCCCTGCTCTGCATGCAAGCGCCAGAAGCAGCGAAGATGGCCGACGAAGGCATTCGGCGAAGTAAGTATACCTACTTGCCGGCGTTTCCTTTTCAGAATTCTGGAAAATCGACACAAAACGTTATAAATTCATCATATAGTAATCACAAACAATAACGAGAAAGTAAAATTTACCGGAAACAATCACACAGAATAACACAACATGTATTTGTGGGAGTGAGACATTTGTTTAAATTCTGACTAAAAAATTAATGACCGTCGTCGGCCATATTTTGTTGCTCGTAGAGTGTATGCATGCTGTGTTGATTCGCCTATTCAACCGCCTAATTCGGCGGTTTCTTTCCTATGTATGCCTTTTGTTGGTTTTTGGGTGGATTTTGAGACTTTCTGATGCCTCCATGTGATTTTCACGCGATTTAACATTCGAGAAACAATCCTCCAGAACGCTGCAGCAAAAGTTTGCAACAGACCCATTAGAACTTCGTACACACACAACAAATAATGTTTACTGAAAATAAACTTTAAATTGCAAAATTTGCAATTGTGCAATTTTGCCCGCAATACTGCTAATTTAGCAAGACATATTGCTAGTTCAGAAATATTCACCTTTATGCGGTAAATATATATCATCGGATGGTTATTTTTTGAGCATCCAAATCGTTACACAATGTTCAAACTATCTGAAGGTATTGTAGGAGAGCACATTAAATTCACTTTAAAGCGTTTTTCTTGGACAATATCTGTTTTTCTCAGTTGATTGAGCATTTTGCACCCAAGTTTTTGTTTTAACGACTTTTTTAACCCCCGGCAGCGCGGGCGTTGGGCGTGGCTTTAAAACTAATGCCATTTGTCGCGCGTTGTAGTTCCCTACCCAATGTATCTCAAGATGCAAGTGAATGCCTGGGATTCCTGTAACAATGTACATGGTTTCCTGCAGTTCAACCTTTTCAGCGATTCTATTTTGTACAGGTTCTCATGTAGAAAATACACTTGTTTCTCTCGCGTCTGAGAAAAAAAAAATTGACTTTTTCGTTTTTTTTTTCTCTCTCCCCAACGAGCTTTACCAATAGCAGTGGCGTCGCGTGTCATCTGGCAACAATGCAAATGCTCCATTTAAACTCATTAAATATATCGATCTTTCCTTGTGCACTGTGAACCCCCTGAATTCGATCTTTTACATTAATTTAAATGGATAGAATACATTGTTGCCAAATTGCACGAGACGCCACTGGGTATAGTCATGATGGAAATATCTTAAAGACGTTTTTCGCACTGGCGTGGTTTGTTTGCCTCATATTTTTTTAACCTTTAAAGTTTTGAAAAAAAAAAAAAAAGTTGTGACGAATCCGTTTAAAATTTGTTGTAAACGAAAGTGCAAGTGCAAATATTGCTATATGTTACTATCAGCAAGGGTGGTTATCTGAACACATAAATCGATAAAACTGTTTCTTCTGGAAGAATTTGCACTTTAAAGAAACTGACTCTTGACAGAAACACACATGGAAAAAAAAACTACGGTGAAAATAACCATACGAATACCTGATTTTGGCACCTGCTAGATGTTATGGTAATGTTAACCAGAAGTATACTATGTTTTGGCTAAGTACTAGGTGATGTTACCTGATTGCATGTCGAATTTACTCAAAGTATCGGTAAATGTACCATACTTCTGCTCAAGTTTACCATAACATCTAGCAGGTTCCAAAATCAGGTATCCGTATGGTTATTTTCACTCATCTTTTTTTTCCGTGCAAGCCAAAGTTTCTCACCTGTTTCCGCCAATTTTTCTGTTGTAAACTGCGGTGTCCAATACAGCCACTCTAAAACACTTGGTCTTTCATTTAAAATCAATTTACACAGAATTAATTATAATTTCTGGTTTAACCCTTTCATGCACGCATTTTGGGATTTGAGTTTTTTTCAGTTTTATTTAGACCGTTCGAAACAGGACACTTTTTTAAGAATTTTGATGGGTCACACAACTTTTTGAACAATGTCCATTTAAATTTCATTGAATCACATGTTTCATAAAATGGTACACATGTGTACCACTATCCAAGAAAGGGTTAAGTTTAAAAAGGAAGGAATAAAAAGTTGAAGCAAACAAACCGCAGAATCAGATCCACACTTTGGTATGGGACTTGAAACATGTATCAGCTTCTCTTTTGCCGTAGACGGGCTTAGTGTGAAGTCAACGGTTAGCCGCAACTATCATAACAATCCACTCATCCAGTGGCGTCGCGTGCCATCTGGCAACAATGCAGCTGCTCCATTTAAACTCATTAAATATATCGAATTTTCCTTGTGCACTGTGCACCCCCTGAATTCGATATTTTACATGAGTTTAAATGAATAGAATACATTGTTGCCAAATTGCACGCAACGCCACTGCACTCATCGATCGCAATCGGTTGTGATAAAACTCGCGTAGCGGTCCAAACTATCTCACTCATTCTTACGTAACCCCCATGTTCTTACGTACTTACACCCGTCATATTATTATCAAAATAGCATTGAAATGCCTCGAGAAATTCATTTCTGCCAAAATATTAACAAACGATGTCTCTGTTCACGACCTTTGAAATGAGAGTGAGGTAGCAGTACACGGGGGTTACGTGAGAGCAAGAGAGACAGTTTTTCTTTGTTTGCACCACTCATCACCGGATGACGTCATCACCAAGTCATCAATAAAATCGTCTATACCTCGTTAGTTCTCCTCCCAAAGGCAGATCCAGCAATTTGGCAACTGTGGATGCTTCCCATTTGAATGTAATGAAAACAATCGATTAGCAGAGGAGCTATGGTCCCCTCAAGAATCGATTGTTTCTCATGCGTTCAAATGGAAAGAAAGCATGGTTGCCAAATAGGGCTCTTGCAAAATTTTGCTACAGGAGATTGAAGAGTTGATTCTTGCATAAAAACCTATAAAAATGAGGACGAGTACACCTAAAAATCACGAAATTCACTCTCAGAACCGAGCATAACGGCGCGGTGGTTCAACGCAGGTATCATGGGAGATTCTTATCTATTGTGAGACATATCTCTGTGTTTCCGTAGAGAAACTGACAAATTAGACAGGAATCTCTCTTGATACCTGCGTTGAACCGCCGCCGCCGCACTATGGATCCAAATCGAATCCTAAGCGGTCAAAAATACTCAGACATGAAATACCACAGGAAGTAAGGTTCCATCTAATATTTTTCTGCGATGGATATAAGACAATCTAGGGGTGATTACCTTTCTAAATAAACCCTCTAAAATCATGTATAGTAGTTAGAATAGTTTTTTTCCAACTTTGAACACATCGATTTTTGACCGCCTAGGATTTGATTTGGGACCATAGTGCGCCGCCGCGCGCCGTTACGATCTTGTCGTTGTAGCAGTTTTGTAAGTTCATTACTGAATTTTAGACTTTTTTAACCCTTTGTTGCCCACGGTTACCTCTCAGTCTCGTCAGGTTTTGGACTACTATAGGTGATCTAGTCGTGGATTTTTAATATAAATTATGATGTGCATATTGCTTTTTTGCATTTTCAATTAAATTCTGTGTAAAATTGGTGGCACTTGTGAGTACCATCGGTCAACAAAGGGTTAATGGGATTTTTATGATTTTTGCTGGTTTTTACATCAGATTGGACTATTTATTTGCTTAGAGCAAAAGCTTCCAAGAGCCCTATTGCTGGATCCGCCTCTGTCTCCCCCTACATGTGTGCCTTTTAATCATAGACTCATACCATTTTAGTCCAGTATTCTTATAATAAAAAAAAACTATCTCTTTTTGATTGTTTACAGTTCCACCTCTACTGGTCCGGCTGAAGAACGAGCACCACCCTCTTTCGGCAGACACATCGTACGACATAACTTGTGAAGTGATTGGGGCGAGGCCTAAGCCGCTTATCACATGGTGGCTCGATACGGTCCAATTACACTCCGCGAAAGAGCCGGTAAGATCGATAACTTTAATCTTTCGATTGCACTCAAACACTTATCGAGAGTCAGCGTACTTTAGTCAAAGATCGTCAAAAAGAGGCCAAAAATTAGGAAGTAAAATTCTTTTCAATTCATCATTTATTTACTATCAAGATCAATTTTAATGACAGAAAAAACTTTCAGCAAGTAATGGGTCTTTGTGCATACTTTTTCCACAACAAAATAGAACCTTGATTTTCGTGTAAAATTTGGCGAAAATAACGATGCGCACATTATGAGCGTCCAAAATCCACTCATTAACTCAGGAAATCTCTTCAATTTCAAACATCCCGCGCTACACTAAACACTATTTGCACCGGGTTACTACTGCATAGACGGAACGATCGTGCAGAAGTAAACAACATCGTAACTGCAAAATGATGGAATTTCTGTTTTAATACGTGAAATATAAGCTGCATTTGCTGTCTGGTCTTTTCTTTTTAACAAAGATTACAAAAAATATAAGAAATTTAAGCGTCTAAACGAAACATTTCAATGTTTGTACGTTCTGTTCGTGTTTACATAAACGAGATTGTTCCATCTATGTAGTTATAAGTCGGTGACATAGTGTCTATTGCAGCGCGGGTTGTTTGAAATGGAAGGTATTTTCTGAGTTAATGAGTAGATTTTGAAAGTTTTTAATGTGCGCATCGTTATTTTCGCCGAATTTTACGTTAGAAACAATAAGTTATATTGATGTAGCAAAATTACGCAATAGACCCATTTAAACCAAGAAATGTCATTGAAATGTCTTACTCTATTCAGTCGAAAATGATGAATTTTGATGAATTTTTTCACTGATTTTAGACCACTTTAGTTTGATCTCATTGTCAGGCCATAATGCAGCGCAGTCAGTGGCGTCGCGTGTCATCTGGCAACAATGCAACTACTCCATTTAAACTCATTAAATATATCGAACTTTCCTTGTGCATTGTGCACCCCCTGAATTCGATATTTTACTTGAGTTTAAATGGATAGAATACATTGTTGCCAAATTGCACGCGACGCCACTGAGCGCAGTGTAAGTCATTTAAAACACATGATCTTTCTCTCTCCATCTCTTTATCTCTCCTTTTCTATTCCTCAACTGTACCCCCTCGAATAGCCTTCTACTGTGGCTGCGCAATTTAGATATAACATACTTACTCTTGCTTCTTTCCCCCTTTTGCTGCGCAATATTTGTTGGGGGAGGGACACGTTTTAATTTTTTTTGAACGTCCAAAAATTAGGTCTAAGTTATTTTTTTAATATCGGCCAAAGGAAAGTGAGTTGACAGGATGGTAATCTTTCAAGTATGTGTCACCGAAAAAAAAAAGGACTGGTAGAATTCATCATGTGCATCAGTGGAGTAGCGTGCAATCGGGCAACGTTGCAGTTCGTCCATTTAAACTTTTGAAAAAGATCGAAGTATTGGGTGTTTGGTGAACACCTTTATCATTCGACCTTTTTCATGTGATTAAATGGATAGAATTCAACGTTGCCAAATTACGTGCTACGCCACTGATCTGCATAGCCGATTTTGCCGTCAGCTAGCAACTATGGTAAATTTCATCATAATGTAGTAAATGCAATGTACGCGGAAAAAGTGGTGTAATTTACCATTCGCACAGCTGATTTTGGCCCCTACCAGAGTTAAGATAAACTTGACCAGAGTTATGGAACACTTGACCAGGAATCATGTCAATTTCACTTGATACCTAGTCAAATGTTCCATAACTCTGGTCCAAGTTAATCTTAACTCTGGTAGGGGCCAAAATCAGCTATGCGAATGGTAAATTACACCATTCTTTTTTTGTCCGTGTTCTTCGTGTAGTAAAAATTAAGGTATTATCAGTATATTTCACCATAATCTGGTGAAATTTACGATACTTGATAGCAGATTCCAAAATCAGCTATGCAGCGATGGTAAAAACTACCAGTATTTTTTTCCGTGTACTACGCATATACATGGAAGAAAAATGGTACGGTTGTGACACCCGGTACCTTACACGGTACGTGTACGAACTGAAAAAGTACATTTATTTAGCACAGTCCTTTTTTTTTTTGTCCTCCCTTTCTTAGGTCCTAGATATTTTTGAATGCGATATTTACAGCCTCTCAAAAATCAATTGCCCTCTGTTACAGGTAATGGTCAATGATAACAGCACAACCAGTACCTTAAAATTTGTTCCTGAACCAGGATACAGCGGGAAGACGTTGGCCTGCCGTGCTGGTTCCTTAGAACATCTATGGACGCTCAATATTTATCGTGAGTTCACCCTTTATTATCCAAATCATTCTCTCAAAATTGTAATCTGTTCATAGTGCAGCCGTTTTGCGTATAATTAAGGATTTTTTTTTTTAATTCACCGATGATTCCACCGATTGAGCAAATATTACATATTTCAGTTCCGTGTATGACTATTGTACGAAAAAACACTAATTTGTAATCTTTTCTCAACCGGTGGAGTCGTCGATGACTTTAAACAACGTGTGGATGTTTCAATAATTAAACGGCGATTGCACCGATCGAGAAAAGATTACAGATCCGAGTATACGAGGGGCGTTCAATAAGTAAGTACCCCCCCCCCTCTTAAATTTACGGAAATGGACCAAATTTAAAAAAACTTTAGATGGAAATCTTCCTTAGGATATACTGAATCCAGCTATTTAAGAATCAACGCAATCGGATAAAATGCGGTCGCACACGGGCCGCGGATGCGCGTTGCGGCGTGAGCCGCTCCCGCCGGCTCGGCATCAAGCAGCCCAAGGATTTCTACGTGCGAGGCATCAAAAAGTTGGAGTCTCGATATCACCAGACCTGTTTGGACCGAAAAGGTGGATATGTGGAGAAATAAGGTAAGCCCAACTCATGTTTTTAACTGATCATTTTTTTCCCTCTCCGGTTGTTGATTAAATGTATGAACGTATGAAGAGAAGCCTCTCTAGCCGCGCGCTACTAAAAATTCGGCCGAGCCGGCGGGAGCGGCTTACGCCGCAACGCGCATCCGCGGCCCGTGTGCGGCCGCATTTTATCCGATTTCGTTGATTCTTAAATAGCTGGATTCAGTATATCCTAAGGAAAATTTCCATCTAATGTTTTTTAAATCTGGTCCATTTTCGTGGATTTTAGAGGGGGGGGGGGGATACTTACTTATTGAACGCCCCTCGTATTTTCGTGCAGTGCAGTCATACTCTGAACCACACCGTGTAATCTTTTCTCAACCGGTTGAATCATCTTTGCATTGAAAAATACCGCTGACTGCAAAACGGCAGCTCTGAGTCTGTTGCGCATTCTACTCATATTATGATGCAGCTCGCAGATTAACGACGCGACTTACGTCATAGAACTTCCGCGAAAAATCAAACTTCTTGCTTTGCTACTGTACTTATAAAGTTTCTCTCCGTTTTCTCCTACAATATTCACCTATTCACACCCTGTTGACCCTGTGTAAAAACTGGCTTGATTTTGCTGCGTGGTAGTGAGAGTCGCGTCAAAGAACGTGATTGAATGGTTTTTACTCCAAGAGTTATGAGGATATAAGTGTATAATAAAATACATTGTGTATACCAGCAGGCGCTCCTGACAGCCTTCATATCAGTAATGCTGGTGCTACTCGTTTCTCCTAGCTCTCCGATGTTTCCCCCTTCATGCTGCTCCCTCTCAGACAATGGGTCTGTTGCAAACATTTGCTGCAGCATTATAGAGGGTTGATTCTTATGTAAAATCACGTAAAAATCACATTGGGAGCATCAAAAAGTCTCAAAATCTACTCTAAACCCCACAAAAAGCGTGTTAATGAAAGCCTAAGATGGCGTCCGAATGGGCGAATCAACCCTGAATGCATGCACCACGAGCATCAAAAGATGATCGACGCACAGTGGGACGAGTTAATGGGGAGGATCGGACATAGAATTTTAGGACTAAAAATGCAAATTTGAATGTTTTTACGGTCAGAAAACAAACTATAATCGGGTGATTCTAGTTGGAAATTTTATAATAAAACCTATGACGTAACTTTCAAACGTCTATGCCGAGTATTAACAAAGATATACGCATTCAAAGTTGCAACGCCGCACTATGGTCCAGAGGTCCGATTTAGGAAGACACTAGTTTGCATTAAAATCGCCCAATATCTTGAAAACGGCTCATCTGACATCAAAAATGGTTATCACAAAAAAGTTAAAACGGTTTACGTTCTATATTTTTTGTTTTTACCAGTTTTGGTGTCAGATGAGCCGTTTTCAAGATATTGGGCGATTTTAATGCAAACTAGTGTCTTCCTAAACTGGACTTCTGGACCATAGTGCGCCGTGTCCGGCCTTTTCCATTGACTCGCCCCACTGTGCGACGACTGCAATTTACTTATACTGTTGGTTAGAATGTAAACAAAACGTTTCGCTTCCTTGCAGAACTCATATTTTGTACAGTCTTCTTATTTTGTCTATATGTGTGCCCCCCCCCCGGTAAATTTTACGCTCTCATTTTTATGTGTGATTACTATGCTGAGTAATTAACGTTTTGTGTCGATACCTAACATTGAAATTTATAAAATAAAGTCGCACTCGCACTCTCTCCCGCACCCATTGTCCTTATGGAAAAAACGACCCCTTTAGACCGCGATATCTCCGCGGATATGGCGCGCAGAAAAAACCGCTTCTTTTTTCACCTATTCAGATAAACATCCTTCGATATGGAAAGTATCAAACCCGTAACCCCAACCGTTACCGAGGTACGCCGATCATGGGTGAATCAGTCAGTTAGTTTTTTTGTGATTTATATATAAAGATAATTTAGCAAAATATATTGTTAAAATAGCTATGAAGTCGCTAATAAGACGAATATATTACTAAATCAGCAGTATATTTTGCAAACTTGGCGTTTCACAAAATGCGATTTTTGCAATGTAAAGTGTATGATACCCGGTTTAAAGCATTTTTATGAAATTGGATCACTCGTATTTTTTT